>LR140272.1:0-18035 GCA_900659605.1 Tisbe holothuriae | reverse complement strand
CCCCCCCTATTTAAATCAAAAATACCTTTTTTTACAGGAAAACTTTTGTAAAATAGACAAACACCTCGAAATTTTGGGACACCTGTTGTTTGGAAAGTTATAGTGAATACTGCGGGTCCGTGCTCATGTATGGCGCTTGGCTAAAACAGCCACCTGTTGTGCATTGAACTTGATATTCATGTAATGATTCCCATGATTCCAATGATTTTACGAAGTACGATTACAAACTCTGAAACCGTAATAAACGAGAGCCGATGTACGAATTTACCAAATAAGTTGCCGAAGTCAACAGTTACTTTGCTTTGCCTCAACATGATGCTCATGTCTCAAACGTCCTCAAACTGACAGTGGAGTCAAACGTTGGCTATACCTTTATCTACTTTGTGTTTCTGTTCACTGTTCACATTTACTGATTACGATGTGGCTTCATCATCATATCATATTTTTATCTCCAGATCATTAAGAAGAACCCGACAGTGTGATTTCCCATTCCCCAATCCGATGCAGCAAGCCTTCTTTATTTTGATTTATATGTACAGTAATGTATTGCATTTATTTTTTATGTTTAAGGCGGCAGCCAATATCATATGCATACAGAAACTGATAACCTGTATGTCCTTAAATATGATTATACATGTCATCTGCATTCCTGATATTCTCCTTTGTCTCCGCCTCAACCTTTTCACGCTCCTCCTTAGGCACATTCTGCAGACATGGATGACTTTCGTAGGCGTCCTTAACAGCCTGGCGGCGCTCTTGCAAGTCTCTCTCAAACTCTCTGTGACTAATTTCAATGATTTGACTAATGGCCTCTTGTGCTGATTCGGCTCTATCCACAAGTTTGTTTTGTTCCCTTTCCAACATAACCCTATCATTCTTAGATAATGCCAGAAGCTTTCCAAAGGTATTGATCATTGGCATGAGGTGGTCATTGGAGAGTGACATGTAAGACTGGGAGAGAAAGAGGACAACCCGCGATGTGACAACAACTTTAGTGATGGCCTGGAACAAATCGTCCCTTGAATCAATAGTCCGGGACTCAATGGATCTTGCTTCCGCCTCCAATTCTGCAGTACTAACAAACAAGTCCATAGCAGGTCCAAGAGCCGCATTCATCAGGTTGTCAATGTCTTTGAAGTACAGGAAGAGTTTGGTCCATGCGTCTTTTAGCTCGTTCAGGGCTGTCAAACCCTGTGTTATTGTGTCTAGGATTTGATCTTGAGTCATCTCTTGCTCCTTAAAGCTTGCAATCTCTTGAAGGACCTTAAAGCGCTCCCTGTTTTGTTCCTCTTTTCTCTTCCTCAGGTACTCAGCCCTTTTCTCTGTGAGACGAAATTGTTCCTTGCGCAGCTCAAGAGCCGCAAATTGACTCTTAGCAAGATCGGCACTAATAGAGCTCTTTCCAATGGTATCCTTTGCCTTATCAAACAACCCTGGACTAGGAATTGTGTTTATACTGCTCCCTTGGAGAGCTAACAGGGTTTCGCCCAGCACCTTCCCATTACTTTGCAGAGAACGCCATGTTTCATACAAATCTCCTTCACTGTTCGTTGTGCCATCCGCGGCCTCTCTGAAGTTGCTAATAAGATTCTTTAGGCTTGCCAAAAACGAATCAACCAATCCAATAGTGGCTATACAGTGTTCATCTTCCCTCAAGGGTTCAATGTCTATGACTGCATTGTCGATATGGATCTTTGCCTGATTTAGAGCCCCGTCCTGTTTTAGCCGCAGCTGGTCTACATTCTTATCCTTGTCAAAGTACTGTCCCAATGGAGTCACCGCATTTTGAGTCACAAACTTCATGTGTTGTGCAATTTTGTGCAGACTATACGTAAATACTCGAGGAGCCTTGGCAGTGCCGTTGTGACCTTCTGAAGCTGTGGTTGATCGGCTATTAGCTTTTTCACTTATATATTGAGATGCACCAAGGTATGCGAGTGATGCCACGGACTCAACGTTACTCAACTTAGCTCCTATCATGGATATACTCCCAGCCGACACTAGAGCGGGCAATGCCACATTGATCATAGCATCTGCAGCTGATGCTCCAATAAGCTGCCCAATGTTGGATTGCTTGTCAAGCTCAGCTTTGAACTCCTTCTCCTCCTGCTTCAACTTCTCTAACACCTCGTCATAGTCTTCTTGAGCCTTTTCCAGCTCCTTCTCAAATTCCTTATGCCTTTGCTCTGACACATTGATGCATTCTCTTGCCTTCTTTGCGGCCTTTTCAGAGAATCCCCTACAGTTTATAGTGGCTTCAACAAGTTCCGTAAGAGTGTTTATCACCAGGTCAAAATTGTCGCACACTTCCTTTACCTTGTCCTTACACAAATTCGCAGCCGTTTTCATGGGTTGCAGCCTACTTGGTAGGAAAAGTTTGACCTCCTCATTGGAACCTCGTAGAAGAGCAACAATGCTCATCATTTGTTCAGGAATCTGTAATATGACAGGAATGGGCTATATTACTTTAGTGTCACCGGCACTGTTTAGTTACCTGTGTCATGGTCACATTTATAAAGCCCATGTTGCCATGTGCAGTCCTCAGGGTTTTGTGAACCCCATTGCCAACCTGGGCCAAACTTGCTCGGAAAGAGGATGGATACTTCAGTTGCTCAAATTTCGTTTTTCCCTCTTCCCTTTCCAATGAAAAGTCTTGACTACTTGCCGACACAACTGCCAGACCTCCCATAATGCTCAATGCTAAAGGAGCCGCACCCAATTTGGAATCCATGTCTGAAATTGATCTTGCCTCTAGGAGAGCATCCTTGGTAGCACCTCCTTTGGTGGTGACTGCTGCATTAATAAGGGTGGTTAAACTGGACTCTAGTTCCCTATCGGAAGCCATTGTCCCTCTTCCAAAGGTGAATTAGGTTATTTCTTGGTAGAGTGCTACTGTTGTTCTGAATAAATATTTTGCAGAAACTTGTTTTATACCCTCAGAGCGATAAGTATGAAAATTGTATTGCATAATCAATGGGGCCAAAGTTCACTAAAGCTTGAGATGTTAGCCACTCCAGTAAGTAAATGGAATCAATATCGTTATAATTTTGTACACTTGAGCTGTTCCTGACTGGTACATATGAACAATTAGTTATACAAACTTTACTTAAATTGCAAGCAAATTAAGGTTACAATGCACAACAGAATAAAAATTTACAATACAACATTTGCTGGCATGTTCATTGTGAAAAAATATATTTTAAATACACTGAAAGCTACATGGGATTAACGCAATTAATGTTACATGTGTTTCTAGATTCTTAATTCGTTCACAAGTACAGTGGCTGTTTATGCAAAGTATTGGAATGTGCAAATACAATGTGTACATTACTGCCGGGAATTTGATCAAATGCCCAACGAAACCCCGTTATCCGTGGACTGTATATAAGCCAATTAAGAACATAAAAAGAGTAACTTTTAACTTGACTGCACTACTTCTGCTATCGTAAGTAAAATGGCCTGAGGCCGATACTTAAAAAGTTCAAATGAACTACTTAGCGCTTAAGGTACTCCTTTAGCCAAAATAGTGGCTTCTCATTGGCCAAAACCAAATACTTAGCACTAGGGAAGACCTTAGGAACTGCTTAAGCTTTTTAATAATCGGACTCTGGTATATACAGGATCTACCAGAATAAGTGTTATAAAGTAAACATTTATATCTGAGCTCCAAAGAGGCATGGGCCAAATCTGCTTACTATTTCTGAGAGAACGAGAGTTACAATATTTCTATCAAAAATAACTGATAGGCGGAGTAATATACTGGTTTAGTATCTTGTCAATTTAAGAGCATGATTTTGGAGAAACCTGATTTTGACCAGTTGTTTTTAAATATTATAAGGACTCAGAATGTAAGATGCTTTATTAGAGACCCCAATTTATATGTTTTGATGTTTTCAATGACTTTAACCATTTTAAAATGTCATAGAATAAGAAATAGAGGGTTCCTTAGGATTAAAATTTTATTTGGTGGTAGAATTGATTGCTTTGATAACTCAAAAGTGATCAAAATAAAAATGAGCAGGAAAGGTCCCTTTTGTTCTTGCACGTACTTGTAATTTTTTTTAAGTGAATAAATTCAAATCTTTTATATTTCAAACAAAATTGTAACCCACGGCCTCCATAAATTGTATAAGTCATGACTGTGCTATAAGGCACAGCTGAGTTTTGAGGATTTACTTCATAACACATATTCTGGTGCACTGCAAATGGAAAAGTCGGTTAGTGGTAACACTACTCACAAATGTATTCTCTTACAGCCATAACATAAAAAAACCTCAAAATCATTTTAAAACTCAAACGCAGCTGAACCCCCCAAACTTTCAAAGTGGGTTTGTCACATGAACGGTACCTACCACCGCCGCGCCATCTACTGGACGCTAGATTGTAATTTGCTCCTGTGAAGGGGAAAATTGGGCCTGCGCAGCAAATTTGCTCCGCACGCCCGATTTTCCCCTTCACAAGAGCAAATTACAATCTGGAGCCCAGTAGATGGCGCGCACATAGTAGGTAGCGTTCCTTCGAGTAACACTACTGGTGGAAAATCAGTGGGTAGTGTTTGGTATTTACTGACGTATTTGCACATTAATTCTGTACCTTATTTCTTGGACGTAATTCGCAAATTTTATCTTACAGAGAGAATGAATAAATTGACTCAAGAGTACCTAATTTCATGACTGAAAGAAATGTTGAGTGTGGTATTCCTTTAAGACGGTACCCTTAAAACTCAACACCCCGACACTTTAAGAAATTAACTATAATTTATCAATATGGCTTTTCCAAACTCTTACAGCGTCTGGCAGGCTGGGAAAGCGCAGCCCGCCTCCTAACCATAGCCGACTGGAAGAACCAATCCATGGATGTTGAATTCCAACTCCTCTTCTTTGGCGCTTGGTATCCGCAGACGTTCTTTGGCTTTGGACACCCACAGGCTCAAGGCTCTTATGGAACATTTCTACTGACAGATCAGAGAGACAGGACTGAGATTTGGACGCCAAATAAATGGACGCAAATGTGCATTTCTTACAGGAAACGGGATGCATTTCTCAGAGTTACGATTGTAAGTCTACTTAAGCATGTGTGTTCTAGTGTTTATATGTATCAAATTGTCATAGGATGGAACAACTATGAATGTCAATAGAACAGAGCCCAATTTAGTAGACACAGTTATTCCCGGTGACTTCTTAACAAAGTTACATATGGGCAGATGCTCCTATGATTTTAAAGGTGGCTGCTCCACTCCTGGAGGGCTCTTGTCGGATCTTAATATTTGGAGTAGAGCTCTTTCTGAACAGGAAGCTTTAGATTGGACATCCTGTAAGAGTATGGAAAAGGGAGACTTGGTGGATTGGAACACAGGTAAAGCGAGGGAAAACTTATGATTTTATAAGTGCTTAAGCTAAATGTTCCTAAACTGCACATTGCAAGTAAGCTTTTTTGGGATATTTTAAAACACCCTTACTTGCACCAAACTACGTTTTGGCCCTTGCACTCCCCTGACATACTTTATTATAACTCTTCTCTTCTCTTCTGACTTATTCTCAGACTATTAAAATTGGTCAACAGTAGTTTCTGTTTCAAACTTTTTTATAAAGCCACTGTTTCACATACAAAAAACTTATAATTGACATTTCTCTATTATTATTTCTCAGCCGAATGGAAGTTAGTCAACATGGTAGAGGAGCAGATGACAAAAGATGAAATTTGCAAGCCTCGCAAACCTGGTCATGTCATATTCCCAGAGCAGAGAAACATGACCACAGCCATCGATCTGTGTAGGAAAATGAAGTCTAAAGTATCTGAAGTCAAGTCAGCACAGGAGCAGAGCAAAATGGATAGGATTTATCATGATATATTTTCGAAACATTCAACAGAAGGTTAGAAAATTATGCCAAAAGCTCACTTATGAATTATAAATGTAAAAATATAGTTTTTGAAACAATTGAATTTATATATGAAGTGACACTATCTAAGCTGAATTTGTCCCTAGCTTCTTACTGGTCTGGCTATTGGGATCAATTTGTAGAAGGCCGGTTTGAAAGCGTCAATGATGGCTCACCACTTGGCTCCCATCAACCCTGGTATTCCGGAGAACCCAATGGAGGCAAAGTGGAAAATTGTCTTGTTGTCTGGCCGAATCGAGGACTTTGGAATGATGTGGATTGTGCAAAGACATTTTCAACGTTCTGTCAGTTTGAGGAAGCGCCGTATCTTCAGATAAGAGGAACGTTTAGTAGTGCAATGTCCAATTTAATGGTTAAGATCTACTCTAGTTGAGAAAATTAGCAATATCATGCATGAACATGTTGTCTTTATGTAAAAATATATCTGCAGTTGTTGAATTGGTATAGTAAGAAGTTTGAATCTATCATAACTAACTTTTTCTCCTAGGATTGTGCTTTGGTTCAAAGTTTGACTCTCAATATAGCTGGACAATAAATTTCATCAATGGAAGACACAGTTTCAGTGGCTTCCAGAACACCTTATTGTACTGGGATTCTGAAAAATACATGTGGCATTTGTCACTCTTGGATGACCCTCACATTTACGCTACATTGGAGAATGATGAATACCCACTTGGAACATTTACATGGACAATATACAATGAACCTTGCTATGGAAGCAATGTTACAAAGGTTGATTTGAGTTTCAACACATGCACAGAAGATGAATTCAATTGTGAGGATGGCACTTGCATTGATATTAGGGACCGGTGTGATGGCAAAACTGACTGCCCTGATAAAACAGATGAGATAAATTGCCACATGATTGAGATTGATGAATCTTATATTAAAGACATGCCTGCACCGTCAACTGTACCAGGATCTCTGGCTCAAATCAACATGAGTGTGGATCTGCTCTCCATTCAAGAAATCAATGAAGTTGACTCATATCTATCAATGCAATTTGACCTACACATGGCTTGGTTTGATCCAAGAATCACACTCAATAACCTCAAGAAGAACATCAATTTGAACACTGTCAACTCTGATGATAAATCTCTTATCTGGATACCAGAGGTCATATTTTATAATACAATGAACAAAGAGGAGAGCAAGGATGACTCCAAAGCATATGTTACAATTGAGAGGAGAGGTCAATTTAAAGAGAGTAGATTGCAAAGTCAGTATAATATTCACACTTATAGAGGTTCTGAAAACCCTCTGAAGATATCCAGAGTATACAGCACACAATTCATTTGTGAGTTTGACATGGGTTCATATCCATTTGACATTCAAAAATGCCGCATGATATTTGTCATGAAAGGAAACACAGGATACTTTGCCCAACTTGTTGTTGATGAACTGGCATATCTTGGACCTATTGATTTGACACAGTATTTTGTTCAAAACTGGAAGATATGGGAGTCCAAAAATAATGATACAATTGGAGCATCAATTCAGTTGGAAATTAACTTGGGGAGAAGACTTCTCAATGAGCTTTTGACAACCTACCTACCTACCATACTCATTTGCATTGTTTCCTTCTGCACCAACTTCTTCAAGCCATTCTTCTTTGAAGCTATTGTCACAGTCAATCTAACATCCCTACTGGTATTGACAACACTATTCATAAGTGTGTCAAGCAATCTGCCAAAGACTGCTTATGTCAAGATGATTGACGTCTGGCTGATCTTTGTCTTGTGTGTTCCATTTGTGGAGACTATTCTACATACTATCATTGATGGATTACGTGAGGAGGATAATATGGTCGTTAACCATCATGGCGGCACCATTTCAATGACTAGCAAAGACAAGAAGAATGGCAGCAGTGGATCGACCAGAGTTATTCCAATTATGCCTGCTTCAAGTACTGGACCAAGGGACACTGGCCTAATTGCTAGAAATGAAATGATGGAACTTGGAGCAAGGAAGAGATTCTATGACAGACTAATCATTAGCAATGAGAAGATCATGAAGCTATGCCAGTTTGCACTGAGAGTTGGACTTCCTCTTGTATTCATATCATTCACTATATGCTACTTTATTGTTGGCTTTGCCAGCCGTGGTATATGAGAGTGATGTACTCCATAAACACTCCCCAAAACAGATAACAGAATAAAGTATTGATGTTAACCTGTGGCGTTTCCTTTATTACGAACAGAATCAACCATTATGCATGATAAATTTACTGTTGCGAACGGATGTATGATGTATGCTCACAGGACCTCACAGCGTCATACAGCTTTTGCATTATTAGACATCGAAATACAGGAAAATATAAAGGTTTTATCAGTCTCTTACACACCTTGTAGCCTTTGCCTTTGGGGAATATAGTACACAATATCATAGTAGATACACGCATAATATTATGAAGGATATGTTTATGATATGAATGATATCGGACTTCAGCCTACGAATAGCTAAAACTGCTTTGCTATTCGTAGTACAGTTATTGCAATACAAGCATAATGCCAACCAATAACAAAACCAATAAGAGCACCACTTACCCTCCTTGACATTTAATAATAGAGTTGCAACAAAAATCAGACAGAGATTCGTCGGAAAGACAGCCAAGTCCAACTGTTTGCATCTCTTAAGCCCGTCGAATCTTCACCCGATCTTTGTCCAAAATCAAATGAACATTCCCACGTGAAAACTTGATTTAAAGTCACGTGACCTTCTCTAGCAATTTGATTGACAGTTGAGTGTTAAATATTCACAAAGTTTGGTCGCATTTTTCCGTGTGAGATTTGCGGTTGATTCCGATATTAGTTTGTTGATAATAATGGGAATATTGGAGAGATCATTTGACAGTTGGAAAAAATTGCCACGTGCTGGTATTGAGAAAATGCTCATGCACAGTGGTTTGAAGTCGAATATAATGAATACAATTTGCGTGTCTTAGTAACATTAAATTGGCCTTTTCTCGTCCAAGTAATCAATTGTGGAATTAGCTCCCATATCGTCTAAACAATACCAATATGCAAATATTGACTATGCATGGAAATAAAGCTATTTCCCCACTTTGTAACATCATTCTCTTCCTAACCATGGCTTGGAAAAGAACCCTCCTCAGAATTTCCTTAATCATAACCAGCCTAATCTTGACGTCCCATTTGGGAGCTCCAATCAAAGTCCTGAGGAATACTCTTGACTTCGGAGATAGTGAAGGAATTGGAGGCGCGTCATTGGCGAATGCGTCAGATTCGGTCTCGACCACAGATCTCACGATATGCCTCAGGTTTAACTTGAAGGAAAGTAGACTTTGTTAATAATTAAGTATTAATATTGTTGTATAATATATTATAATTTTGAAGTTAGATATCGTATTATTGCTACAATCCAGGTAAGTTAATATGATGTTACCAAAATGGCACAACTTAATTATTAAAACGATATTTATATATATATTAAATGGGTTCAGGCCTTCAATTATAATTATTATTTACTCTTGATGTCGGGACGGAGACAATCTATTGGTACTGAAACCCCATTGATAAGTCACTGGATTGGCTCCGCGTGGCAACTTGCGTAAATCAATCAAGTGTGTTGTAATAAACCTGTATCAAATGCTACATTAACAAATATAATCAACGGGGTAATGCTAAAGTAACTTTGGATACACCAATAGGAGTGTAGATCCCCTGTTTCCGGTCGAACAATTTTTCACGCTTAGTTCAAATTTGGTCAAATTTTGCTGCATAAAATGATCCAATTTGTACTAAGAGCTTAACTAAGCGTAAGAAAGTTTGAACGGAAACCAGGTTCAGGGTAGTGGTATAATCTCTAAGACACGGATCAAAACGTTTTCCCGAGTGTTAGTTCATATTTTGCCGCTAGGAAATCGTGACCTAGTGTATATAGAAAAAGAGAAAATTATCTATGGTTTTACTACTGGTCACAACGTATTGGCGCCCCCGTGCGGTCATTCAATGAACCTTGTATATGGCGAAACTAACGATTTGTCAATAAGATTATAATGACCAAATGCCCAAACTCACTAACTATAGACCGATGACACTTCATTCCTGCGCTCGAATTTAAAATATTTTCTCAGCATCTGATTGGCTATCTCCAATGAAAACAAAGCCATTGGCCAATCAGAAACATTGTAAACAAAGTCACAGGACACAATAAACAGACCATTGACCAATCAGAGTTATTCAGAGCAGAGAAAATATTTCAAATTCGAGCGCGGGAATGAATTTTCATTGGTCTATAGAAAGTAGAGTTACTGTACCTTGTAAAAACTTGAAACTCAAAACTATCTTAAATGTTACAGCTCCTTGCTGGCTGGGAAAAGAACTCTCGACTCCTCACCATTGCCGATTGGAAAGACTTTAACCGAGAAGAAGACTTTCAACTTCTCTTCTTTGGCGCTTGGTATCCACAGACATTCTATGGGTTTGGACATCCAAAGCGGAAAGGATCTTATGGAACATTCCTTCTCACTGATCAGTTGAATCGAACTGATGTCTGGGTGCCAAATAAATGGACGCAGATGTGTCTGTCGTATAGGAAGGCAGATGCGTTTTTAAGAATTACTGTGGTAAAGTTTTAGTTGGTTACTGTCGCGGAAATTTTATGTGTGGTGTCAAACTTATCACGCAAGCACGCATGTTTTGTTTTGCTATAACTTTTTAGAGTTCCACGTCACATTGTTCATATTACTATTACTTAATCATCCGTGTGTTCATTGAATTAGGCATGGTTTTCGTTTTCCAGTTAACATTTACTTTCAGATGTTCCATCTTCGCCATATTGGGTAAAGTATCTCTTATAATTTATGCTTGTATATGTATTATTTGGTTTAGCTAGCTAAATATACAAGAAATTAGAAACAGTGACCAACACTTACACCTCTATGTATATACTAGGATGGCACCACAATGAACATGAATGGCTCACAACCAAACTTGGTTGACACTGTCATCCCTCCAGACTTCCTCACCAAACTCCATCTAGGACGGTGTGCATTTGACTACCAGGGTGGCTGCACAACACCCGGAGGCCTCCTGACAGACCTCAATGTTTGGAGTAGATTTTTCACTGAGAAAGAAGCCATTGATTGGACTTCATGTAAAAGTGAAGAAAAAGGAGATCTTGTTGATTGGAACACAGGTAAGAATACTGCAAATATTGCCATTGACTTCAATTTAGTCCATTTTAGCTCAATGGACTCTGGTAAATATGGTAGAAGAAGAGATGACTGAAGATGAAATATGCAAGCCAAGGCGGCCGGGTCATGTCATCTTCCCAGAATTGCGAAATATCACATCAGCAATTGACTTGTGTAATAAAATGAGGGCTAGAGTGTCAGTGGCTGACTCTGCCAGAAGTCAATCACTCATGACAAAGGTTTACAAGGACAATTTTGTGCAACATGAATCTGAAGGTAATTATTACATTTAATGCCAATTTAACTGCTTAATGCCCTTTTTTAAAGCTGGGTATTGGGCTGGCTATTGGGATGAATATGAAGAAGCCAACTTTACAAATGTCAATGATGGAAGACCAGTTGGAAAGTTTCAGCCATGGTACTATGGGGAACCCAATGGAGGCCTTGTGGAGAATTGTTTGATCATTTGGCCAAATAGAGATGGTCTTTGGAATGATATTGATTGTGCAAAGCAGGATTACTCAACATTTTGTGATTTTGATGAAGCACCTTATTTGCAGATTAGAGGTATTGAATTATTTATTTTGCAATGAACAACAAATATCAACCAATGTTCTATTAGGTCTTTGCTTTGGATCACTTTTTGATTCTGAGTACAGTTGGACAATCAACATGATTAATGGAAGGCACAGCTTTAGTGGGTTTCAGAATTCAATATTATTTTGGGATGATGTAAATTTGGAGTGGAGACTTGAACTGCTGGACAATAAAGAAGTTTATGCTACACTAGATAGTGCAGAGTATCCATTGGGAACTTTCAAGTGGAAGATATTCAATGAACCATGCTATGGCACCAATATGACAGAAGTTTCTCTTAGTTTTAATGCTTGCAAAGAAGATGAATTCAATTGTGAAGATGGTCTGTGTATTGATATCAGGGGCCGGTGTGATGGCAAGACTGACTGTCAGGATAAAACTGATGAGATCAATTGCAATATGGTAGAGATTGATGAGTCTTACATTAAGGATGTTCCAGCTCCATCCAAAGTCAAAGGCTCACTAAGTAAAATAAATGTGAGTGTGGATGTCCTTGCCATTCAAGAGATTAATGAAGTAGACTCGATTTTTGCATTACAATTTGAGCTTCACATGGGCTGGTATGATCCAAGAATTACACTCAACAATCTTAAAAAGAATATCAATTTGAACACTGTCAACTCTGAGGACAAGGAGGTCATTTGGATTCCTGAAGTTATTTTCTACAACACACTTAATAAGGAAGAGAGCAAAGATGATTCCAAAGCATATGTTACAATAGACAGAAGAGGCCGGTTTACTGAAAGCAGGCTTCAGAGTCAGTACAATACACATACCTATAAGGGGGCAGAAAATCCCATGAAGATCTCAAGAGTTTACAGCACACAGTTCATTTGTGAGTTTGACATGGGATTCTATCCCTTTGACATTCAAAAGTGCAAAGCCGTCTTTGTTATGAAGGGTAACACAGGTTTCTTTGCACAATTAGTTGTGGAACAGCTTTCATACTTGGGGCCCATTGACTTGACTCAATACTTTGTAAGCAAGTGGGAAATATGGGAGGCAAATGCAACAGATACCATTGGAGAATCTATACAAGTGGAAATATCATTGGGAAGGAGACTGCTCAATGAACTACTCACAACATATCTACCAACCATGCTCATCTGCATTGTCTCATTCTGTACCAACTACTTTAGACCTTTCTTCTTTGAGGCTATAGTGACAGTCAACTTAACATCCCTTTTAGTCTTAACAACTTTGTTCATCAGTGTGTCAAACAACCTGCCCAAGACCGCCTATATCAAAATGATTGACATTTGGCTCATCTTTGTATTATGTGTTCCATTTGTGGAAACTATCCTGCATACACTCATTGACTATCTACGGGATGAGGATGACATTGTTGTCAACCACCATGGTGGAACAATGTCAGTTAACAAGGATAAGGAAGATACAATGACCAAAGTTATCCCTGTGATGGCAGCACCAGGTGCAGGAAGCCCCAAGGGACAAGATCTAATTGCCCGCAATGAGTTGATCGAGATTCAGGCAAGGAAGAGATTCTATGACAGAATGGTTATCAATAATGATGCAATAAGGAAGGTTTGCACTGTTGCTCTGAAGCTGGGAATACCCATAGTGTTTATAACCTTTACTATATGCTACTTTATAGTTGGTTTTGCCAAGAGAGGCGAATGAAAACAGAGCACAAATATAACAGATAACAGATTTTGTACAAAATATTGAAAACAATATTATTGGTATTCATTTACTGATTCTACCCCAAGGTGAATAGTTCCAAACCGTCATTTTAAATACACTAAAAAGTTTGAAGCATTCTCCTTGGGAATTGTTCTTTGTACCAGTAAACAAGCTATTGAGAGTTGGACAAAAACTGGCTGGAGTATTTAATAATATGTTTATGAATATCCTACCCGTTTTTGTCCAGCCTTAATATCGTTACAATGTGTCTTGAAGGCTAACTTTTGGCTAATAAAACGGTAAAAAATCAAGTTTTGAAGTCCGATAACTGACCAAAAAAGTTGAAACCAAATAGCATGATCAAATTTAAAGAAAGAAAGCAATATTTTTCCAAATTTCAATACATTGCCTATAAAGTTAAATTAAAAGGTCGCGATATTCTTTGACCACAATAATGCTTGACCAAATTATCTGAACTTTAAAAGCCACAATCACGCTCACCAATAATCACAAAATAACGTTAGAGGTTGACATTTAAAATGGACCCCTGCAAATTCAAATCGCATGTCGAATTTGCATGCACGTCATACTCTACAGAACCAAAAGGAAATGAAATGGGATAACATCTCAATTAATATAAGACCTTTTAACGTTATTTGGTCATTAAATACGACCATTTTACGCTACACAACATTTATTAACACATAACAAATCATTGGCACTGTAGATTTACGTCAGAATACCCCCCAAACATCCTCCTTCATAAACCCTCCACATCCCACATCCACCGCCACTCCCCATCATGGCTCGCTACCGAACACCAATGCCCTTCATCCTCCTAATCTCCCTATTCATAATCCTCCGCACAGACTCCATCAAGGTGTTCCGTAACACCATTGAGATTGGCGCTCATGAGGAGGGCGTCGGGGGAGCGTCTCTGGTCAACGCGACGGATAATGTTAAGACGGAGGATATTACAATTTGTATGAGGTTTAATCTAAAGGTGGGTATTCGAACCAGAGCCGCGGATTGCCTTCTATAGCTAATAGAAAGAGGAAGCAATTTTTTAAATTATTTTTAATTCTAAATTTGTTGACTATAGCCATGGAATAAACCGCAGAGGACTCAATACCTACATTAATATTTTAAATTTCATCTCAAAATTTACTCAGCCCTCAGCGACTGGTATGCGACGCATCCCGTAACAGAAACGAATCTCTACGGGAAAGCCTGTACAGCCTACATACTAATTTAAGTTTCCACCAGACCTCTGAATTGAAATTGGGTACTTGGTGAAAAAATGCCACTACTTTTATGTTGAGCAAAATACACTCATATATATTAAATATTGTATGTGTACATAATAACATAAGAGAATTAAGAAAAGTGTAATTATTTAACTCTATTAAGCTTTCCCTTGCGGTCGGACGGAGACAATGTAGCGATGCAAATCTGCATTAAATCGTGTCACTGGACTGTCTCTGAACGACCTCTTGTAGCATCCCGTAAATCAACAACTAATATATCTTTAAAATTAATTACTACTTAGAACAAGACTCACACTCAATATTAAATTAAGTAGATTCTCGCCAACTGGGAGAAAGGTGGTCGCGTCCTCACCATCGCTGACTGGAAGGACTACCCTCAAGAAGAAGAGATGGCGCTCATGTTCTTTGGCGCATGGTATCCGCAGACATTCTTTGGATTTGGCAACCCTGTGGATAAGGGATCCTATGGAACCTTCTTGATGACCAACAAACGGAACGAGACTGATATTTGGGTGCCAAATAAGTGGACGGCAATGTGCTTTTCATATAGGAAGAGGGATGCTTATGCAAGAGTCACAGTGGTAGGCTATATTTTGTTCCATTTCTTAGAAGATTGAAAGCTGCTGTTCTACCGGTACATACTTTCAAATCTTTTAGGATGGAGCAGTCTTAAACATGGATGGTCCAGAACCAAACCTAGTTAAAACTACAATCCCACCACATTTTCTGACCAAAGTCCACTTTGGCAGATGTGCATTTGACTATCAAGGAGGCTGCACAACTCCAGGAGGATTGCTGACAGACTTGAACATCTGGAGTCGGGCATTCACTGCTCAAGAAGCCATAGACTGGACATTGTGCAAAAGCTCTGAAAATGGAGACTTGCTAAACTGGGAAACATGTCATAACTTTTAAACTTCTCTTTGATCACTAACTAACTTACTTTATTTCAGCTGATTGGACATTTGAAAACATGGTTGAGGAGCAGATGACCAAAGAAGAAGTTTGCCGACCAAGGAAACCAGGTCATGTATTATTTCCAGAAACAACAAACTTTACCGTAACAATGGATCTCTGCAAGAAGATGAGGGCAAAAGTATCCTCTGTTGACTCTCCACAAACACAGGCAGCCATGACTAAAATTTATAAAGATACATTTAAGGAGCATAGTAGAGGTAAAACTTGACATTCTAAATCCAACTTTGATTGAAATTTGTGTTTTATAGGGTCATATTGGGCTGGTTATACTGATCTTAATGAAGAAGGTGTGTTTACCAATGTCAATGATGGATCCCCATTACCAAGCACTACAACATGGTATTTTGGAGAGCCAAACGGTGGGCTGTTGGAGAATTGCTTGATTGTGTGGCCGGATAGAGATGGGTCCTGGAATGATATGGTGTGTGCAAAAGAGATGGCATCTTCATTCTGCTACTTTGATGAAGCACCTTATCTGCAAGTTAGAGGTATTAATAACAAACAAATACAAGTAGTAAGGTGGAAATTCAATCTCATATGTTTATTTTAAAGGATTGTGTTTTAAAACAATGTTTGATGCTGAATACAGCTGGACAATTAATTGGATAAATGGCCGCCATAGCTTCAGTGGATTCAAAAAGTCAATCATTATGTGGGACAGTAATAATGAAGAATGGCGCATGAAGCTTCACAATAATGAAATGGTTTACGCCACTCTTGCAACAAGCTCTTACCCTCTGGGAACCCATACTTGGACCATTCACAATGAGCCATGCTACAGCACCAATATTACAGAGATTTCCTTGAGTTTCAATGCCTGCAAGAAGGGTGAATTCAATTGCCAAAATGGTATGTGTATTGATATTGGAGGTAGATGTGATGGCAAGTCTGATTGTCCTGACAAAACAGATGAGATTGGATGCAATATGGTTGAAATTGACCAATCCTATTTAAAGGATGCTCCTGCACCATCCATTGTTAAAGGGGAACTGAGCAAGATCAATGTCAGTGTTGATATTCTGGCAATTCAAGAGATCAATGAGGTTGATTCCAATCTTGCCCTTCAATTTGAACTCCATTTAGCCTGGTTTGATCCTAGAATATCACTAAAGAATCTTAAGAAAAACATCAACCTAAACACAGTAAATTCAGATGACAAGGCCTTGCTTTGGATTCCAGAAGTGGTGTTTCATAATACCTTAAACAAAGAGGAAAGCAAGTCTGACTCAAAAGCATACATTACAATTGACCGTAGAGGGACATACACTGAGAGCAGAAGACAGAATCTCTACAACACACATACATACAAAGGCTCTGAAAACCCACTTAAGATTAGCAGAGTCTACAGCACTAAATTTATCTGTGAGTTTGACATGCGCTCATATCCTTTTGACATACAGAGATGTAAGGCAGTATTTGTCATGAAGGGCAATTCAGGATTTTTCTCAAAACTGGTCGTAGATGAGTTGGCTTACCTTGGTTCAATTGATTTGACCCAATATTATGTACAACACTGGGACATTTGGGAGGTACTGGATTCAGCCAATAGTACCATTGGAGCATCCATTCAAGTGGAGATATCTCTTGGAAGAAGGCTTCTGAATGAATTACTAACAACTTATCTTCCTACAATTCTTATCTGTATAGTCTCCTTCTGTACCAATTTCTTTAGACCCTTCTTCTTTGAAGCTATTGTAACAGTCAACCTTACATCCCTGCTGGTTTTGACAACATTGTTTATAAGTGTGTCAAGCAACTTACCAAAGACTGCTTATGTTAAAATGATTGACATTTGGCTCATCTTTGTACTTTGTGTGCCATTTGTGGAGACCATCCTACACACACTCATTGACTGGCTTAGAGAGGAAGATGAAATTGTTGTGAACCACCATGGAGGCACCCTGCAAACATCTGGAACCCGTAACAAGGACAAGAATGGAACCAAGATCATCCCAATTATGTCTGCTCCAGGATCAGGTTCCCCAAGACCCAGAGACCTCATTGCCAGGAATGAACTGGTTGAAGTAAATGCAAGGAACAAACTGTACCAGAAGCTAAACATTAACAATGCATCAATTATGAAAGTATGTGATACCATCCTAACATTTGGCATCCCTGCCTTCTTTGTGAGCTTCATCATATGCTACTTTATCATTGGCCTGGCCAAGATAAGTGCCTAATAAGTGAGGCTGACCATAACAGAAAACAGTAAAGTAAAAATAAAGTAAATTAGTGTGAACTAAATGATGTGATGTAATAGCACAGTCCAGGAATAGCACAGACTGCATTTTTTACCAGATTTGCACTGAACTGGAATTGCACAGAATGAACTTTCCCCTGGAATTTCACAGAACCAGAATTCTACTCCACAAAAGCAGTGAAAACACTGAAGCGCTACTAGTAAAAAAGTAAAGTTTTCAGGAGAGCCAAAAAACCTCTTTTTGAGCATGTTTGGCTAGATAACTTTTGTAATATCAGTCAGAAATATAC
>LR140271.1:0-18025 GCA_900659605.1 Tisbe holothuriae | reverse complement strand
GCCACTTTTTATTTATAGATGGTTTTCCTGGTTTAGCAAAAAGGAAGTTTTTGCAGGAGAAGTGATTAGTTTTCCAATAGAAAATCGCACCAAATTAGAGGAAAATAAAAGTTCCGCAGTAAATAAACCTGTAAAAACTACTTAATTGCGCAGAAATTACATTCAACCTAGTTCAATCAATAAGAATGCATTTTTTGCAATCCAATTATTACAGTACACAGCAACAGTCCTTTCGACATTCCATGTAACTAAACGAGAGAGAAAGAAACAAATACACACAGCCCAAGTGGTTTTGCCCCCTTTTCTCTCTCTCTCCAAGCTACCACCGCCTCTTTGAGAGATTGATAGGCCAATTACATGTCAGCAGTGAGAGAGAGAGAGCAAAGCAGCTTCTAGTTCTACTACGTACACGATTTTTTTAGTCCGAAGGCCAGTTAGCAAATGCTCACGCAACAAGCAATTGATCCCAGCCACACATTGCAAAAACGACATCCCACACTATTTACAATGTTGTACGGTCGGGTTGAGCAATCAAAAACTTGTTCTTTTCCCCCTTTTCTTCTAATACATGTTAGTGTTTGTAGGCCGTAATGGGTTCAATTTGTCGGCGGAGAGAGAGGAGTAAAGTAAAAGCAGGTTGGAGAGTATAAAGGAGCCCGATTGGCACTTATAGAGGGGGAGGGACTGTGTGTACATTATTTGGCCAGATATACGATAATTACTCGTACATTTAGTATAGACGTACACACACAAGTATACATTGTTACAAAATCCAGCCCCTGAAAGACATCCAATTTTCAAACATAAAGCTCATATTAACCTGAAAACCTTTTGTGTCGAATGTAAACAAAGGCTTGATGATGAAAAAGGTTGCTGCTGCTGCTGTTGGCCTTTGAAGGCCGTGTGAATGAAGTGGACGACGACGAAGAAGCCTTTGCTCATTTTGGCCATTTTCCCATCTCAACTTTCATGATGTCGAAAATAAAAACACATAACTTTAAACTCGTCTTTACCATTAATGGAGCGCTGCCAGGCAGTTGGAAGTATGCATAAAACTTTGTTAGATTGGAGTCTTGAAAGTAAAGAGAATTGTAAATGTGTAATTAACGGTCGAGAGGAGCATCATATACCGGTATGAAGACGAGCTTTTCTGACGCACCAGGAAATTGTTCAATGATCGATTTGGCAAGAGGTTTTAACATGGGCTTTTCAGGGTTACCAATCTAATCGTACTTTCATCATGCTGCTATCTCGTCCATAACTAACCTTACGACTCCTCCCACTTCTTCTACCTAACCACAGTGGATAGTAAATAGAATTAACTGTAACTGGAGCGTCACATGATGGCCATGCATAAGAAACCCCTTCAAATTTAAATACAGCATGCTATAGTTTGTTTCCTATCTCTAACCACAGTTCATCCTTCCTCAGCTCTTCCCCGGGGGATCTGGGTTATTTTCGGACGTTGGGTCATCATCCAAGGCACGTTTTCTCACTCAATGTTTCACGTCGTCGTCGTCGTCCAAAACGGGGCTTTGGGGAGCATAGAGGAGAGGAGAGCTTGCCACACGAATACGGCATCAATGTAGAAGAAGGTGGAGCAAGTTTTTGTCGTCATTTGCTAAAGAAAAAAGGATGGAGAAATTCCATCTTCTTTTTCCAATCTATTCTCATTTTCGAACAGAGGAGGGGAAAAACTTTTGCAGCGCGATTTAATCTCGTTTCCGGCAAAAATGGAAACTTTCTTTTTCTATCTCTCTTTCATGCAGGGTTTGCTTGCTTCCGTGACTACAAAAGCGACACAAACCAAGGGACCGGACAATTGAAATCAAAATGCATTTTCAACAATTTTACAATAAATGCAATAATGTTCTTTTTACATACAAATTGCATTCATGTTTTTAAATATTGCCTATGGAAGGAACTAAAAACTTTTGCCGTATGTGAGTACAGAATGATTGATATGTAATATGTTGTTATTTAAACATCAATGCATGCGTGTCCTTTGCGAAAATACAAGTTTGCCCTTCTCAGAAGAAAACTTGTTAAAACAAGATCAGGATGTTTGTCCACCATCGATTCTCAGATCAAAAAGGGAATTTGTAAAGAGTAGAAAAGGGCTTCTTGTCTTCAAATGCAGTTGTAGAGGAAAAGTTTTTGAGAACATAAACAAGGATCCTCTTACTACGAAAGTCAATACCTTCCAGAACAGACCATGTCAGTCACAGTGGCTATGAGGCGTTATGATATATTCCAATATTCAACCACAGTGAGGCATGTCTGTCTTTATTCTTGTTTACATATAGTAGTTGTCTGAAAGCACTTTAAAACACACACTGCTGCAATATGTTTGAAACCCCCTTTTGAACATGTTGGGTTTTCTTACTCCGTTTTTTTCTCACTTTAACCTTGTCCGAGAGTTTGGTTTCGAGTTGAGGAGGTGAAAAAGGAGGAGCAGGCAATGAACTGGACGTGCAGCCAGAAGAACATCCTTGAGCCAGGGATGACATTTACTAAGACATTATTACTTTATGTACTATTTCACAACTCATCTACAATACTACCACAAAGTTAAGTAGCAAGTAATTTGTTTAAGGTTCCAAACCTGCTTTCACACTTTGGCATCCCTTACCGGACCCTTTTTTCTGATGAGAGAAACGAAGTAGAACCCTTAAAGAAAGGAAAGAAGAGTCTCCTCCTCTCCTTTCTTGCCTCGACAGCTCCTTCTCCTACCCACAGCAAAGTCTCCGATCAATTCTAATATTACACTTAATGAAAAGGAGAAGAAGACTTTGGACAGAGCACGGAGAGGAAGAAGGCATAGAGATAGAGCCTTGATGGTAGATGGTGAAGAAAGGCTCTATAACATACATCATTGTGTAGTATATAGTATATGGGCAGCGGCAGCAGCAGAATGGATCAAAGAATAAGGAGGCGCCCACAAGACTGCTTTAAACGTCGTCATTGTAAGGCCAAAGAAGATTCTTATGGCCACTTTTCTGGCCTAGGGATATGTGAACGTTATGTGGCCATGTGAGGGCTGGATGTCTTCAGCCTGCCATATTCTAGCAGACATGGAAGTCTACTGAAGATGAGCTCCCACACACACTACAGACTGAGGGGGAAAAAGATGCTTCATCAGCATTTTTAAAGCTTTCATTCTTTCTTCTTTTGGCCTTTTTTGCCAGTGTTGCTTTTCGGACTTTTCCCCCTTCTCCTTCTTCTTCTCAAGAGGTGTGGCTTGCTGCTGCTGCTACTTTTCTCCTGAGCCAACCTGGCTTATAAACATTGTACCTGGTGCTGAACATGATGTTTTGTCTGCAGCAGAGCTGTGACAAGTGCATATAATAGCATTCATTATGCAGCAAAATATTACAATAAAGTGTTTCGCTCACTGTAAGAAGAAGGCTAAGGAGTAAAAATGAGACCCTGGCCAAGGCTTATTTGACGTCATAATCATAATAATCATAATAATAAGCAACAAAGGCGGCTTTAAGTTTTCTCCCCACTTTTACAACAGCAACCAAAAATAAAGAGTGCGATTCTTGTCGCGCTTTTCTGCTTTCTTTTTTGCACTCGGCATGCAATATTCAGACTTTTTGAGACGGATATAGAAGGAAAAGTTATGTATTTGCCTTTTGTAAAAACGGCTGCTATTGACATGCTTAGTGAATTAAGAGCAATGCAAAGACGAGTCTAAATCCGTGTTGACTCTATTTCCAATTCCGCCCTACGTTCGTTTTTGCCATATCATATATGAGCCTTCTTTCTTTCTTCTGACTCAATATTTTCCTGGCCTTGAAAGGAGGAGCGAGCGAGCTGAGCACATATCTGGAGACTACTTAAGAAGATATATCCGGCGAATTTTATTGCTATTGGATGATACGGCCGGACGGGAGAGAGAGAGAGAGAGAGAGAGAGAGAGTGTCGATACCAGAAAGGAGGAAAATAAAGAAAGGTAGAACAGGGTGGGGTGAATTTATGATTGCAGACGGTTGTAACCGGGAATATCCTGACATTAATATTATATATAATGATAAGTTGTTGCTTCTCACTGTAACAAAGTGGCATCCCTGCTTTTTGCATTCCTTTGGAATGGCCAGACCGTCGTACCCTCTAGATCCCATATGGGCAAATTCTTGCGGTATTTGGCTTCCATTGAAGTATTGAAGCCTTTTAGCTTGTACTATGTCCTGTATTTTATCAAGCTAGATAGTTTTAAAGCTAGCTGCAAGTACAGCTACTTACGTATTTATACTACCTTCCTCAGTCTAAAATAATTCTAGTTCTGAACACACACTGGTTAAATATGCTCAAAATTCGGAAGTACATTTAGTCAAACTCTACAATCATACAGTTCAATCTCTCATGCTAGCCATTTCGCATGCTTTTGAACGAGCAATCTTTATAGCTAATGCAAAAATTAAAACTATAAAAATAAATATATTATGCGACGGACCGATTCTAGACCTGTTATAATACGTTAGACCTCAATTTTGAATCCTTGAAGGTATTCTACTAGATATGCCAGGATATTTCTTGTAATATGAGCACATACACACGCACCGGAGCTACTAAGCTTGGCAGGCTCACAGGAAAAAAGGACATTAGGAGCTGGGTATTAAATCTTTCTAATGTTCGTCTACTACTTCTTTTTTCTTCTCTCTTCAATTCCGTTTTATGCCAAGCCAGCTGCTGCCTCTATATATTTTTGCTCTGTTCTGCACAGTGGAATAAAAAAGAAAGCATCGGCATTAAAACGAGTTTAACCAATGCAATGATATATCTCGTTGAGCCACAGTGCTGTAGAACGAACCAGCACAATGCTGAACACAACTTCTTCCATTTTCCTTTGCCAGTTTTGGAAAGCCTGTTGGTTAGCGTCTTGCAAATGGCAATATAGCCTTCTTCTTCTTCTCTTTCTTGCTTGCTAGAGCTTCTTCTTCCACGCAACTAAGGGAGCCAGCAGCAGCAGCAGTACTTTTCCTGCTACTGCTGTTACTGCCAATGCCAATGCCTAGTTTCTTCGCTCTCTTTTGCTCTCTCTCTCACTCACTATGCCACCCTTTACTTTTAAACTTTGAGCCACTTGGAAAAGAAGTCAGTGCAGAGCACAATACACTGAACGTTAGATGCCCAGAATACATTCCTCTTTTGTTGACAAATTATGAAGAACAACTCGTGGAAATAGCGCAAGGGAAAATGTTTTATAATTCTAATAATGTCACGATACAGTTGATCAATACAATTCGAAGAAGCTTCTTCTTGGTTTTTGCAATGGTCCTTTTTGCCGTTTCTTTCACAACAATACGAAGCGAAAGTGCGACGACTCCCTGTCGCGATTTGTATTTCAACAGTGGATCAGTCTCTGTTCGTAATAAAGAGAAAAGTTGTTGGTAGTACGTTTATCCTTGCTCAAGGGCAACTGTGTCATCTGTCAGTTCCCTGGAATTAGTCTACTGCTGTAGACAGTCGTACTGTATTTAAGTTATGGAAACAAAATTTACTGGGTGGCCTTTCAATAGCAAAGGGAAGTACAATCTAGGCATTAATCTGTCTTCTCTTTTTATGAACTATTCTGCAACTGTAGAGGAGTGCAAAAGTATATACATGTGTGTACTATCTGGTGATGGTCTATGTCGCCAAAACCGCATCATACCTAGCAATAAATCAAAAAAGTACTTCTATAATTAAACAACTTTTTCACTACCAACTCTGCATCCAATAGTATAAATAGACCAGGAGTCAACTAGTTCTGCATTGCCATTTTCCAGATATGCGTATTGACACGGAGAGCAGGAGACCGAATAGGGATGCCATTTACACATGAATATATAATCAAACCTTTACAAAAAGTGCATCAACCCAACTCTGAACAACAACATTCCGTCATCCCTTTCCTATCGACTGTGACACATCCATTGTACGATATTGACATAGAGAAGTAGCACCACTACTGCTATCGGATGCACCTAGACAATGCTACGACTGTTGTTACGCACTGACAGCGGCGGAATAAGTATGCTCAGCCTGAAGGCAACTGCTCAAGAAAACACTGAAGACTGTTGTTGTTGTTGTGTGATATATCAGTCGCTATCTTCTCTGCTGCTTCTCGACTTTCGTTCCTCAGTCAATCGATCAAAAACTTGGTTCGGTGTCTCTGATTATAGGGACATTTGCATTGTGGAATAGAAGCGTTCGTAGGTCAAGGAACATATACTTTATTTGCCAAGTCTGAGACCTAACAGAAGAAGTTTCTATCCTTGTATATGCTAGTATTCCTTTGTAACTACGAACAATATCCACTCAAAGAATACCCATGATAATGACTTGCACATATTCTCCTCCCCTGCATGTCCTCGTAGTACTCTCATATCCAGATATGCTAATCACTGTAATCGAGTCTCGTTGGACTTCTTCTTGTGTGTTTACTTATGGCGGGGGGACTGCAGTACATATATAGGTATCCATACTGAAAGTACCAGCAGACTGGAATAAGGAAAATGTCCATTTCCGAACAGTTGTCAAAGAACTGATTGAGTATTTCATTATCTAAAACTATTCATTCTATAAATACTCATTTTACTCGTACTAAAAAGCCTACAAGGACATTGTATCTATTACAATATACCACAAGAATCATCCATTGTTTGTAGAATACATATTTTACTACTACAAACCGAGAGCAGCTTTCTTGGTCTTCGTCTCCCCTTTCTTTGTCCTTCACGGTGTCTGCTTTTGCCCCGAGTGGGTCGTCAAACACAGTGGATTTAGAGTAAGTTGGTAAAACAAAATAGAAGCAATATTCTACTCACATTTAGCTTATTCAAAGTTAACTTATTTTTAATATTAACTTATAAAATGTGGATACGTCAAATATGTCTATAATTAGTAAAAGGAGTATAGTTTCTAAAGCAATATGCTATAGAATGGCTCTCCCTCGTACTTCCCAAATATTTATTTTATTTTATTTAATAAATCATTTCTATAGTCCACAACTCCACATGGAACATCATAGTAGTAGTGTTTTCCCTTTTTCCCTTTTGCAGCTCAGAGAATAAAGATTTGTCTCTGTCGCAAAGAACAAGAGCTTGCTCATTTATTTACATTCCTTTGTCGTGTACGAGCGGGCGAGAGAAAAAAGGGAACAGAGGTCAAGCCTCATTTTCACTCCAGACGCAGCTATGTTTGTACTTATAAACATTATGTCGACATAATGAACAAAGGGCTTTTTAACCTTAATAGCCTATTCCTCAGTCAGAATAACGTTTATAAAAGGCTCTATTTGAACTCGTTGATCAAACATTAGCCAACGCACACATTACTGAGGAAATATGATTAACACGGGCTTATAATATTTACACTGCAATAATAACAACATATATTAATAATGCGACGAAGAAGAAGGCGTTCTATAATTAAATGGGCGTGCGTGAGAACTGTTTGATTGAGAGTGAGCAATCAAAAGTCAAATAAGAGAAAGAGGCCAATTTGGAGAACATGATATGTCAACATGGAGGTACTGTGCAAAATGAAAAAGGTCTTTATGTATAGTTAAGTTATACATTAATGCTCAAAATAAGCTATGAACAACGGCCCTGAAAGTCTTAAGTTGCTGCTTTCTAGAGCGTTGTCACTTTTTCTACAAGTCTTGTAGCACAGTTTATTATATATTTAATAACCCCAAATTTGACATGCAAGTGCTTGATCAATGTGACAGACAAAAATGTCGCCTTATTAAACAAAATCACGAACCGAAAGCATTTAACTGTGATCAACTCCCAAATGTACAACAAACCGTAAACAAGGAAAACCCTTTCAAGAGCACTCCAGGGAATGATTAAAGTACAAGAGCATTACCGTTTATTACTTATTGTGGTAATTAAAAGCAAAATCAATAGCAGTACAAACACTAATCAATATAATAAGTCTATAGATCTTGCCAATGTTCGAGTAAAAACGTCCCAGTAGACGGGTTCATTCCCTGGCCTTCGTCTCAAGTACTTCCGATATCTTCTCTCTAGTCTTTGTTGTCGAGGAACCCTCTTCAACTCTCTCTCTCTCTCTCTCTCCACCACAGATCTTATCCGAAACGACAATCTTTATGGCTTGTCCGAGCTGGCTGTAAAATGAGAGAGAAGACTGCGTAGAAGAGTTGGACGAAAATAATCCCCCGGGAAGAGCATAGATTGGGTTATATTGGAAGTGTCCAAGGTACAAACACGTGAAACGTTAACAATTAATCCTCTAAATGTTACAGACATCCACCTATCCTTGGCACAAAAGTTGCTGCACTCGTTTCTTTCTCATATTGAGAGGAGGAGATGCCAGTCTACGTTTTCTCTCTCTCAAAACTTTTTGGCGACGCGAAAAAATATCCGAGAAAAAGTTTTTTCACTCTCTGTTCTTCTTCTTTCTTCTTTCTTACATCCATTCCATTACGTCTCTCTCTTTCTTCTCCTCCTTTGTGCCAAGAACAGTCTCTCACAGTAGTTTTGTCCAACTCTTGGATTTTCAAAGTCATAAATCTCGTCACTCTGATTCATTTTTTATTCTCATACGACCTTATACATGGCAATCCATCTACTCAAAGTTTTTCTCCTCCTCCCTTCAGCGGAGTGCAAATATTAGATGAAGAAGAGCCTTCTATTTCTCTTGATCAACCGAGCCTCAGTCTACTTCGGCAGCTGAAACATTGTACTCAAACTAATCGGATTTACTTCTTCTTTTGGACGATTTTAGCCGAAAGGGGTTTAGCACACCAAAAAACGCCATAGGGACGCCCGGTGCCTTAAACAAGCTTATTAATGAGCAGGCCGTACAGCAGAAACGGAGGTGTATTCTACACATAACCCCTGGCATCCCTACACCCTGCACACTCACACAGATTTAAAGGCTTGTGGTCTGAAGGCTGAGGCTATACAGTGTGTGTTATAGCAGCTGAGCCTCCTCCTCCGTTGCCACGGCTGGATCTTAAAGTCAGAGCTACGGGGAGAGAGAGAGCTACAAAAGCTGCTCTCAAAATGTGAAAGGAGAGAGTAAAAAAGGGGTTCACCGTTTTTGGCACTCTCCGATGTCGCGAATCGAACGGAGGAGGAGATCATTTGATTTGACGGCGACACTTATTCCGAGGTGGAATAAGGGATAAGAGCGGTTGCAAGTGTTGGTCACTTTTGGGCATAATGTTGCATTCTTAGAAGGCTGAAAACGCCAAATATTGAACGAGCACTATGCAAATCTGTGAATGAGACTCAACTTTGAATTCGCCCATATACGACAGGCTACCTATTCAATGCCTAATAATGAGACCTGGCGCTGACAACAGTCGATTATAATCATTATACAAGCATCTTAACATGAACTCACTTTTGCATTTGCGCATCCGCGTTCATCTTCAGCGTCCGTCCGAAGAACGCCGCCAGGAGGATGAACATGAAGATCACCTTGATGAGGGACAGGCCGCCCAGGCCA
This sequence comes from Tisbe holothuriae, assembly GCA_900659605.1. Classification (NCBI taxonomy): domain Eukaryota; kingdom Metazoa; phylum Arthropoda; class Copepoda; order Harpacticoida; family Tisbidae; genus Tisbe; species Tisbe holothuriae. The sequence continues at coordinate 8,554 of LR140271.1, read as the reverse complement.
CTTATGCTGCCACCCCCACCCTGGCCGCCTCCCCGGCTGCGGCCTGAGTGCGTATGTGCGGAACACCGGCCAAGACTGTCGCAGTTGCTGCTGCTGAGCACTGTAGCAGCAGCACCGTCGTCGTCCTCAGACCAGCTGTCGTCCTTCATTCTCGGCTCAGCCATGGTTACAAAGTGGTTGCAGATTGGTTCTTCTTCAAAACTCGACTTTTATCCATTCACTTGTTCAAGTCGTAACCTGTTTAGTCGTCCTCTGCACTGTCTTTAATAGATGCTGTATTGTCTCAGCAGAGCCTCACAACGTCATTTCGTTGTGATTTTCGGATTGTTTTCACGTCGAATCGTGAATGGAGAGGGGGTGAGACCGAGGCTTGGCTGGGTCACCTGGCTTTCATGGAGTCACTGAGTTGGGTGTTAGCACACACAACAAACAGGTTGACGTTGATGTTGTGATACCGATCGAAGGATCATGGATCTGAAATATAGGATAAATATTAAAAAGTCTAATTTTATATAGTTTGACCAGTTTCAGACCCAGACCCAACCCAACATAAGAGTCTAGACCCCATTTGTCAGCAAGTCAATTTCAGTCAATTATCTTTGAGAAGATTGGCGACATTGCAATTTCCAGAGCTGCGAGGTTTATTACCCGCAGGTTATCAACTTAGTTTGCCCTTTAAGCCTGCTAGCTTTTATCACCTTCTCATACGCTTTTTGAACCCTCATCCATTCTATAACACACATTAAACTGTGGCAACTAGGTATGACGTTTCAAATATCGTTTAGAAATATAAAGGGATTGAAACCCGTGACCTTTTATATCGACCAGCAAGAAATTGCTATCAATATAGGGATCAATTCGGAGCTAAAGTGTGGAAAAGCGCGGGGTTTAGAAGCGAGGTCGTAAAATTGACCCCCAATGCCGAATAGATGGCTTGCATGCACACACACACACCAACTCCCCTCCCTCAAGTTTAGCTTTTTTCAAGTTTATTGGTTTTTGCCGGGTCTGTGTAGAAACTTTTGTGTATACACTCTAAGACCAAATAACAATAGAGAAGAAGGGTAATAATAATAATAACCAACATAGTAGGACGTTATTTTTGCTTGAATCGGATGGAGAAAAGTTTATACTTTATGTTGAAAATTAAGCTGGTTTCTTTCTCTTGTTAACCGCAGAATAAAACATTAAAACCGGCATCTAAAGAAGTAGCAGCAAAACCCTCTGCATTATGATGTATTCCCGAAACAAACTCTCCCTCTCTCCCTCTCTCTCTCTCTCTCTCTCTCTCTCTTCTTGGCCTTTTATTATGATCAATGTTGCAGTGGAGCTGTTTTTGTGTGACAGGAGCGGTCGGAACAGAGTTGTTATTAAAGCATTGTTCAGTCGTTTAAAAAGGGGACATTTTATGGCTCTCAGCAAAACGCTACTTCTACATGCAAAATAGGGTTTTTAACAGCACATGTTAAGTACTTAACGACAGTAAAGTTTTATAGATAGAGGAACAAGTCCTGTGTCATTATAATACCAGCTCAATTACTCCCCATAAAATGGGCTAAAACAGCCTCACAAACTGCAATTCATCTTTGCACTTTAACCCTGGTGTGCAAAAACCTTATGATGGATGATGCATTTTATTCCCACATCACATTAAGCACCTTGGAACAGACCCACCCGTCGTCACTAGCACACGAAAACTTCCTCACTCAATGTCTCTTGCAAAAGACATACCATTCAAATTCTTCTTCAAATTCCAATGTTGAGCAACTTCTTGATCGTCCTTCCTGCTCCTGAAGCCACCCTGGGTTTGGATTTCCACCGTTCAACGTTGATAAGAACCACCATGGTAGTACCACCACAAGGTTACAGCAGCACCACTCTGGGGTTAGGCTTAGGAGCTGAATGTGGTGGGATCAGGGCAGTGGAACAAGGATGACAAGAAGGATCCTCTCTCGCACACTTTTGCTCCTTCACTTTAACTTTCCCTTTGCTGTGTGTGAGTGCTAAGGAAGGAAGGAGAAGAAGACCGACACTCTCTCTCTCTATTGCTGTCGCCTGGCGGTGGTAGTATAGTCAACTGGCTCGAATGAGCTCAGTGCTCCTAGCTCGGCAAACTGGGCACTGAACGAGGGCTGGCGGCGGCGGCAATGACGGCGACGGCGACGGCTCTCGAAATCGCAAGGACGAACGTTCTTCTCTCTTTGCAGACGGTCTTAGGCAGCCGCAGCAGCAATAAAAGTAAGGACGCGCCTACCAGTGCCATAGCCATTCTCTGTCTCTCTCTCTCTCTTGGGCAATAACAGCTACTACTACAGCCTTGTCGGCGGAAGAGTGTGTATAGCTATCTTGGTAGGGCTAGCTTTGATATGAGAGCAGCAGCACCAATTCCTTTAAAGAGAGAGAGAGAGAAACGAAAGAGAGAGAGCTAGATAGGAGGCTTTAGCTTTCTCTGCCTGCTTGTGTTGTGTGTGCCGAGGAGAAGAAGGCCTTTTCCACTTCTTTTCTTCTTCTTCTCCGCCTCCTTGTCCGCTTACTTACATTGAGCAAAAGGCCAGCTGGCTTCGAGTCTTAGTATTCCCGTCTTCTTCTTCTTCTCTCTTTCTCTGAGCTATAAAATGGAGCGTGGCCCCTTCTTTCTTTTGCCTTCCCTACTACTCCTGTTCCCCTCTCTTCTTCTTCTTCTCCACCTCTTTTGTGCAAGAAGGCTCTTGGAAAAAAGAGTGGAGACAGAAGCAGCAGCAGCAGGCCGGCAAGAAAGTGTAAGAAGAGAGAAGATGATCAGAGACCGTTTCCATGATACTTGGTCGTGTTATAAGATACTTTAAATCACAGTTGGAATAGTATTGGTTTGTTGTTAAACATAACGGATGGCTTGTAATGTCAGCTCTACTTATTTTGAGCAAAAATATGTATCCCACCTCAGGTCTGTCTTACCATTGGCTAGCTTGTGTGTGCGATTCCTCCTAACTCACAAGGAATGTCTTTTCCTCTCTTTCTTTCTTCTTTATACTACATGTGTTGTACTACAAAGAACCGAAAACAGAGGGGCGTCCTTTCAAGCACAGAGATCGGACAGAAACTGAAAACGAAACTTGGAAAAAATATATAAATCTCTTCGTCCTAATTTGTCCAATTTAAGGCAAGTGTTAAAGTGGCGCCGTCGCCATAATGCACACAATGCCCCTTTCAATTACATGCCCAACTTTTCTCAATTCTTGGACATCTTCTCGTCTGACGCCCAATTGACTGACATGACAATTGCTCTTGTCAACGTTTTAAACGAAGACTGATGTGAACTAATAAAGTCTAATGAGAGAGTGAGGTGCAGAATCTGGCCCAATGCGGAGAATAACAACAAACTTTGTAGCTTTGAGAGTTCCCTCCCCTTTTTGCTTAACCGTGGCAGCAGCAGCAACAGCGAGTCCCGGTTGCTTAGGAGGGCAAGGCCACTCAAGGAGAGTGCGCTGCTGGCTGAGGCCTGCGCGCGCAAGGACAGCCCAGCCTAGCGCGCGCAAGGGAGAGAAAGCAAAGGCTTCTTCACTCTCTCTTTCTCCCTCAGCTCGTACCATTATTTTGAGTCTTCTCCGGGCGGGCCTTTTTCAAGGGCATAATAAAAAAGGCTGAAAGTGTGTTTCGGGCGCTCTCTGGCCTTTATAGCTGCTGAACCCTGCTTGCCTCACACGGCCAGGGTGTGAAAGGGAGAAACGAAAACTGAAACCGGTTTTTGCCGCTTTTCTCTCTCTCTCTCCCCTTCTCTTTTTCTTCGGTAGGGCTCAGGTTCTTAACAAATGTTTGTTCAAGTACACAGGACTTTTTCTTATCCTTCTTCTTCTAGGCAGGGCAGAAGCAAGCAACAGCAGCAGCAGCAGCCCAGACCCTGGTGTCAAATGTAACACAATACCAAACGACGTGCGTACAGCAGCAGCAAAGAGTGTCTGCTCAGTCATGTTATATCATACCAGCAGGAAAGCTAGTTGCAATGATGATATGGCCAATAAATTATCATTGATGGATAATAGGGAACGGAGAATAAAAAGGAAGATCTTTTGGGTTATCAAGATTCTGGTGTGAGCAGGGTAGCAAGAAGAAGAAAGAAAGAAAGAGGAAGCCTTGCCAAAAAGTCAATTCAGATTCCTTCTCTTGCATCACTGGAGCCCAGCTCTCTCTCTCTCTCTCTCTCTCTCTCTCCCTCTCTCCGCCTTTTCCCTTTCTCCTCCGCCTCTCTATCTTTCGGTGTGCAAAAGCCAGGCCAAAATTGATGCTAAAAGGGATCCCGCAAGGAGAACAAAGCTGCTGCCTACTGAAACTACAATATGGCAACCCTTTTGGATGATCTTTGTGCTCAAGGGATGGAAGCGGAAGAACGAGTTGAAGTAGAAGCTATTTTAACGGGCAAAATATTCCCTATTTATGAATCTACATGTCACTCTGTTAATGTATCTAATAAGACAAAATTAATGTTTTGCACCGATTTCCAGACTTCTTGGTCTCCTCTTGTACGCGCACATATTGCCATATATATGTTTGTATGTGATCTTCAGGCCTGGCCAGACAGCACTAGCAGCAGTAGCAGCAGTAGCAGCAGGGGGCGCCTTTTTGCGCAAGACTAGAAACCGTAGTGGCTGGATAGAGGAAGCAAGAAAGAAAGAATACCAAAATATTATTATAAAGTGGGAAGATGAAGAGAAAAGAGTAAGATTTAGAGTCTGGTGTTTAGGCTGGGAGACAAAAACAGGATATGGCCCAAAAGGGAGAAAGGGAAGAAGAGTAAATGGTCGATCAGAACGTTGGCAATGATTAATATACAGGCTATTGTCGAAAAAGTAACATTAATTACTAGATATTGTCCTTTTTAGATTAATTATTACAAACGTATCACCCAGCTTGACATTTTACACGTCTGTGAGTAAACATAACAAATGATGTAGTATTATGATGATTATTTTATATGTTGATCTGTCAAGAAAACACCTTTATAATAAGTGTTTGTTTGCCTTTCTTCTTCTTCCGCCTACTTGACTCCTTCATTATGTTTACCAGGAAAAGTCGATCATCTGTTGACAGAGAGAGAGAGAGAGAGAGAGAGAGAGAGAGAGAAGTCACTAAACCGAATGAATATAGGCATCTTTTATTTATATTTATCGCTTGAATTGCCACGAACTTTTCCGATCACTACGTGTATTAAGCGTTCTTCAGTGACTGATTAATATGTATAACAAATGAGGAAATCTGTCCAGAAGTGTCACATATGTTTGTCACACCTTCACTCGTTAATTATGGGTGACGCAATATTGTCGCAATGCTAAGCCGTGTAAAAGACAGCAGCATGAAGGCTAATCTACCTCTTTTTACCGCTCTCGCCTGTCAATGGCGTTAATAAACACGGAAAAAGACACGGAATGCTCTCTTCAAATGACATTCGCCCAGGCAAACAAATCCTGCTTTCTAAAATATGATGCTGAAACATTAGTTTCGTCGGGTATTGAGATAGGCATGCCTGAAAATACATGTACTTTGCAGTCATCCTTTGGAAAGCAAGCATCCCTATTAGCCGTTGACACACCGCCAAGTACGTACATACGCCGGCCCTATTTGCTGCCACGAATAACAAAACGCATCAGCATGCGAGACAAAAGCTGTATTCTTTTACTCAAAATAAGAATAAGAACAAAAGCCGTCCTTTCTTCTTTCTTCTGATCAAGTGTATAATGTTATAAATAGGCTATTTCGTTCATCGGTCGTGGGTCTCTTGTTGCCTCAAAAGATGACTGCTGCTGCTGCTGCTATCACTGCTGCCTTGGGCTGAGTGGGAGTGGGGGGCTTTAGGGTGGCCAGCCAGTGTGGCGGTGTATGTGGTCTTAAACGATAATGATGTAGAGCCAGAAGAAAGAGAAAGAGAAGAAAGACTGGAGCTAGTAACAAAATGGGCTCGGTGTTAACTCCGTTACGCACCCAGGGACACAATGATACTGAAGAAGATGAAAGTGGGAGTCAGTAAAGACTGAGCATAAGTTTTATAGACTTTATGCGGTTTGGGTGTTGAAAGCTAACATATGTTAGTTAAATATTTGCAGTGACTAATACACTCCTGTTTCATTATCTACACTTTGGTCTTGATCAATAGAAGTAGTCGGGGAAAGAAAAGGCCTCAAATTGCCATCCCTGTTTCTAAGCTGGACTTCCGTTAAAGAGGGAGAAATCATAGCCAGAGAAAGTGATCAAGCAATTTTCCACTTTTTCTGACAGATTATCTGAAAGCAGTTATATTGCAATGATTCTATCATAATAAACTTTTGGTAGATACTTCAATTTGAGCCTCATTTAAACAAGAGTCCGTCTAACGTTTAAGAAGAACACAGATCCTGAGCTGGTGAAAGTACAAACAGTGAAGGAGTCCGTTAATAACCATGTAGGAGTCTGAATTCGGGATTAAGGAATTAACATCTAAGCCCTCTTTACTTGACACGACCAAGTCTTGGAGGAGGAGTCTTTCAAGGAGGGGTTTGGAGTTCTTTTGTACTCTTCCACGGAAGGACTTTCAGGACTGTCAATGAGGGCCAACTTAAAGGGTCGGTGCTATTCACAGTGTGAATAAAGACATAGCACTGTTTAAAAACTCCAACAATAAATTGTAATTACAGAACTGTAGTAGTGTATGAAATATACAGCATTGCTCCATGCGTATGTCCCAATCTGGGACCACCAAACTCACAGAGGCAGAAAATAGATGTGATGCAATATTTCTCCGTCTTTGTACAGCATTTATTCTCATTTTCAGAGCCAACCTCCTCCACTTTGCATATATGAATATCTTTTTTCTTCTTTCCAACAGGTAGAGTGTCTGAACTGTTAAAGATATAAATCTCCGACTATCATCCTCTCTTGGGCACGTAAATACCCTTTGGGAGCAGCATATGCAGAGATGAAGCAAAAAAGGACGAGGTTTTTCTGCTTGTGCATTTTTCTCAGAGCTGGGTTGCTGAAATATAAAGTATCACGAATAAAAGCTTAATATCCCGTTCCTTCTTGTCTGGTTTGCTCTTTTACTTTCTCTCCCGTTCCCAATCTCACATCATTAATTTTCATCATCGTCAGTTTTTGCTTCAGTTACAACGGACGACCTCTAACATTTTGTACAAAAAGATATATTCAGTGTCACTTCATTTGCTAGGTCGTATTGCATTGGGTACGTGTAATTCAACGGGCGTAGTAGGGGTGCCATTTACTTTCAATCTGATCCGTTTCACCAGTGAGAACTTAAGAACTCTCAACAGGAAACAAAATTATATCCTGCAAACGTGAAGAGGAATGTCATGCTATAAACGTTCAAAGGTAGATATGAGTTACACTATTTGGCCTCCCTACAAAAAAAAATCCCATTTTGCTCGGGGCATGAATGAGAAAAGAATGAATCAGAGAGCCGTTCTGTTGACATTGTTTGTCAAGAATGAAACTGGAAAGATGGCTTGCTGACCATTTGTCCCTTTTCTTCTCCTTCTTCTCCCATATTTTGAGATGCATATGACAGTCTTCAGGAAAGAAGAAAAAGGAGAAAAGATCGTACAATAATGGTCCTGAAAGCTATGAAGGAAACGTGTAATAGCAGCCAGACTTATTCCTAATCTTCAAACTACACAATTGCACAAGAATAAGCTAGTTGTTGTTCTTCTTCTAATCAGTTAGAATCCGTCTTGCTACAAGTTTGCGTTGAAGTTTCAAACTAAGTCAAAACGTTCAATATATCATAGCTATATGAGTGAATGAGGCCTCATGACTTTACCACCCTTAATTTATTCTCTCTCTCCTTCAAATGACTTGCAAAGGCACTAGATCCATCTAATATTCCCCAGACCCAAAAGATAAAATCAAATGCTGGAATCATCGGTAATTTCCCTTAACTCGCCTCGTTGAGCCTCAATAGAAAATAAATAGATGAGAAATGAGGCCTTACAGTCGGAGGAGGATATTTTCGGTGTTGTGTGTGTAGTTTAAAGTGCACTGGGAACTATAAACGAGGCGGAGGCCAAAGGGTCGCTCGGTGATACTTAGACGGCACAGTGGGTTCTAGTTGAGATTATATTGAAAATATTGACAAATAACTGTCGAAAACATGTTTAGCATCCCACTGTTTATGCGCGGCCTCTTTTTTCTCGTTAGCAGTGTTGTTGCTGCTTCTGCAAGCGATGGAGGGCGGAGGAGGAGCCTTTTTGCCGACGACGCTCAAGAGTTTCATGTGCCCAGTCCATGGAAATAGAATATATCTGGAACATTCATTTTGGACAATATCTAGGGTATTACTTGCAAATCTGGAAGAAATGTCAAATGATTAATGCAATACAGAGTGAGTTGCTGTAGCTCTCACTTGATTCATGGAATTATTTTGATAAACTTAGAGAAAAGGCAATGTGTTACATATATGTATTAAAATACGAGTACTATTCTTCCATGTCCATACTATGTCCTTGTTTGAGCCACTTTGCTACTTCCCCTTCTTCCCAAAGTCTACACACACAGGAGCTGTTAATTAGCTGCAATGTTTTTCTCTCTTCTCCTC
>LR140270.1:0-18023 GCA_900659605.1 Tisbe holothuriae | reverse complement strand
AGTCTTCATTGTGCTTTAGTTTGGTTCTCAAAAAGGACACATTAAGGTCTATAATGACCAAATATCATGACAACACCTCTAATAATTTGAAACACACTAACAGTGGCTAACATCAGACATAGTTATACATTTAAAAGATGTTTTATTACAGTTTCTTGTGTGTTTAATCTTACTTCAATTCATACACTTAATGTAATGGTACCAATTGAAATTTCTTTCCCTTTAATAATCACAAACCACATTTCAAAATTTTGCTCTCTTATTATGAAAAATAAAACCACAGTCACAGCGCTATAACCAGGTTATAAAAGGACATTTTTATGCATAATAATGATTGTCTATAACTGTCAAACGTGAATTGAAAAATGTGGTAAAAGAGACTTTAATGATTAGTTATTGCAAAACATAAGAAGATGGAACTATATAAGTTAAGATTATGCAATAAATCATTGAATTACACACCGTTTATGAATACAAAATGTTGAGATAATATTAAGTTTGTGCTGTTCAGAAGCTTTCAGCTGTTATTATCAAGATTTAGTTAAAACACACTCTAATTCGACTGTCCAAATGATAAGAGTTCTCTGGGCAATAATGTAACTTTTACAGAGAGCCAAAGAACCCTTTTAGGCTATGTTTTATTGTCTGTACTGAAACTGTATAAGGTACAAGATGTGCTTTGAACTCTCTTTAAGTTTCTTTCAAACATTATACCGGTGCTTAAAAATCAATTTTGATCCTATCTCCCTCGTATCATTTGGACAGCCGAATTGTCCTCTTACTTATTAACTGACTTAAGTCACTTAATCTAACTTTCTCATTATAATATGCTCTCAGTGAATAATAATAACTCTCCTTGTTCTAGATAATGATAATTCTACGTTTTTCAAAAATGCTCCTCCCTTATTTTCAAACTTTTCCCGTTTCTTGTCAGATGGCAGCGGAGAGAGAAGAAAAAAGCTTGCAATATTCGTTATTTTTTGCGACACACACAAAAGGGGGAAATATTGGAACAGTTCTAGCATTTGTACCCTTAATGTTAATAGACTGTTTAATTCTTATCCAAGAGGCTACTGTATATGTACAATTATTGCACTATTCATTGCAATTTTAGGGTTCCATATCATATCCACTCCATACCTCCTCTTGTCAAGTATATTAAGGCCCTTCTATCTTCTTTTTCCATCCTCGCTTCAGTCTCTCTCGTGTCTAGTTCATAAGCGACGGCAAAATTATTATTAAAATATTCTGATTCCTCGAATGGTGGTAAAATTTGCACTTGAAAAAGGGAAAGTGTAGCGATATCAAATTGAATGGCAAAACATTCAAGACAAGGGAAGATATTATTTAATAGTTATTTGTAATTTCATTCCTCAAAAACATATTGTATATCAATAATGTTTAGAATGTCTTGTATAAATCTACAAAAAAGCTCCTTTTCATCAAATTGGGGTGCCTATTAGTTATTTAGTAATGGCAAATAAGTCAGACAAACATAACTATCAAATTTTGAAGTTTTTAAGACGTACATTTAAAAGCAATCGCCCTGTAAAATGTTTAAAATCTGCACTTGAAATTGTGTGGAATAAAGAAAAAATGGAAAGTGGAGCAATAATGACGGGGCGAAAAAGCCTTTCATTATATGCAGATGATTTCAGGAGATATGGCACTGTGGGTTCAAATAGGCCGGCATGGGAAATTATTCTAGAAACTTAAAATTTACAGGAGATATGACACAATGGGTTCAAAGAGGCCGCCATAGGAATTTATTCTAGAAACTTAAAATTTTCAGGATATATAACACAGTGGGTTCAAATATGCCGCCATGGAAAATTACTTTATTAACTTATAATTAAGCATTACTAGAAATTTCATTTGAATAATTTAAGGGTTTTCTCTCAGAAAATGTAATTTTAGTCCAATTTTAAAGTAATTTTATTAGGTGAAAATTACAGCAATTTGTAATTAATTACATTTTTTGGGAAAAGTAATTTGTAATTCACTTCTTGGAAATGTGATTTACTAAGGCCCGCTGGTATTGTCCTAATAATTAAGGCAAACATTACTGAATGTTAAGAAAATTATTATTATGATAAAGTACTCAAAAATAAAACTGGTTGTAAACATTTATAGAATATTTCTGTATGTTGTGCAATGTGCATTGTATGCGTTTTGCAATGATACGTAAATAATTCAAGTTACTATTAAAACACTGCCTTGGTAATGAATTGTTAAAATACTAAACACATAAAATACTACATTCAAAAGCTTTTTTTGTAAACCCAAAGTGTTCTTCTCTATAATTCCGAATAATCTTGTCCCTAATCCAAGCATAAAATCCTCCTTAATTGCGATAAATCCTTTTATACAATGAGGAGGAAATGAGCTAATCTGCACTTTTAAAGACCCATTCTTGCGCAAAAAGAGGAAAAAGATTAGAATCAGCCAGTTTCTGACCATTATAAAATGCCGGCGATTTTGCAGGGTAAGGATGTGCGATTTATCTAACCAATTTTAAATCGGCTGTCCAAATGATAAGAAGCAAAAAGGTGCCAAATATGATTGCTCTAATAATGTAAAGAGCTGGAAATAAGCATTCAAAAGAGTTCTACACCTCTTATTTACTTTTATAGTATGAGTATAACACATAAATAGAAGTAGTTTTATTTAGTCCTTGCGTAAAAACGCTACTTACGTAATATTTGTGAGCTGACTTTGGTGAATCCCGCACAACTCTAATATTTCTGAGCAGCAGCTCTCAATACCGAAGAAAAATATCTTGAAAGTACTTTGATAGGAAAGTACCTCATTCTTTTTTTTCAAAGAAAATATGCTTCGTTCGCAATTTTCTCTTATTGGTGACCATATGAAAAAGGTGTAGTAAGAATATTTTGAACATCATTTTATACCGATTTTGCTATTACACATCAAGCTGTGGTTATTCGCCTTATATTAGTACCCTTAAAACACCCTTTCACAAGTTCATTATGAGTTATGATTCAAATATGTCAAATATTTCAAAAGTTTTGTATTTGTACTTTACAATTACAGCATTATTTTTGTTTATTTTGTTACAATGTTTGTAAAACTTCACAATATGCACCTATCCTGTCCAGATGATAAGAGTTCTCTAGCTAATATTGTAACTGTTCAGAAGAGCCAACAAAGACTTTTAACGAATGTTTAATGCTCTGTACTGATACTATAACAGTACATATATAGGAAGTAGAGCTTTTGAATGCTTATTTCAAGCTCTTTATATAATTAGAGCAATCAAATTTGGCACCATTTGCCTCTTATCATTTGGACAGCTGAGCATGTTTGTAGATCCCTGTCAATGACAGGTCAGACATAAATCCAGCTTGTTTATTTTACATCAGGTCTCGTAAAAAGAGTGTGAAACTTGATCCTGTTTGGTGTGAGAAAGGATGAAAGGAAAAATCCTGCAAAAGATTTTGGACGTCAATAGAATGGTTTTATAGTCATATTACTTGTGTATACAGTTGTAGAGTAATATTTAGTATGATACAAAAGTGATGACTTGATTGGATGCTTAAACAGTTAATAATTATTGTGGGGGCACAAACGTTACCTAACCCGCCGAGAAAGGATTTGAAAAAAATGCTGTAATACATCATTTCCGTACTTGTGCAAGTTTTTGGCTGTACTACAGCCACAGAATGGAAAAGCAAACTTTCATTTAAAGAATTTGCGGTTTTAGTGAAGGAAAAATGCCTTAAAAATGCAGCCAAGTAAGCTTAATACCGCATGCAGTACTTGGGCGTATGTCCGGTCTTATGCGGTCTTATGAAATTGTTTCTCGGCGGGAAGATTTAAATTAAGCCTATGGAATGCTCTATTCAGTATTTAGTGTACATTGTATACCAATGAAATTGGTGAATACCTACTTTTGATGTACATGTAGTAGTTTATGCATACAAGATAGTACAATATGAATTATTAGATTATTACCGTGTTTGATCTACTATTTTACAACACATACTGAAATAGGTAGATTAAACGTGTAAGATACGTAGTATAAATATTACTTTGTATGATATATCTGCTTCCTACACATGAATTAAATCTGACGAAAACGTCTATGAGAGTCGTAGGTCAGCATTATTTCCCCCGTGAGATAAACAAAAAATGGGGCGTAACTCCAACCCTTCTTTTCTCTCGATCTCGCCTTTAACTTTCACCCCTCATTCATCATTGGGTTGGTTGCAAGTACGAATTAGGCAGTGGGGAGTTACATAATAATGCATTGCATTGGGAAATTACATTTATTTTACCAGAATTACATTTACATTTGTGTAGAAAAGTTAAGAATTACGGTAATTTTAGGAATTAAAATAACATAAATTACTCCTGAATTACTTCAAGAATTACATATTCCATGAACATTTCAAGAATTACTTTTCAAATGTAATTATTCCCGATGCTTGATTCAATAATAATGCATATATTACAGAGAAGTTACTTACTATAATAATTAGACCAATATATATATTAATGTATAATGCATTGGAGAAATCTAAAATAAATGAATATTCCGAGGTTTCTTGACATTTTTTGCGGTCAATAGTGCTTCCAACAATCATCATTACCTAATGACTTTGTAATTGTTGCGTTAAATTGTAATCATTTATGGCCCTTTCTTCTATAAGACTCGTCCAATCGTAGTCCTGAGAAAGGGTTGCACAAACATTCCAGCAAGCTGCAAAAGAGAAGAAGATAATAGTGATTATAGTGTTATTATAATATAAGTCGAATGCTTTCAGAAAAGCAAAGAAATACACACGGCTGTCCAAATGGTAAGAGTTCTCTGGCCAAAATTGTAATCCTTCAGAAGAGCCAATGATGCCTTTTAACGTATGCTTTATGATCTGTACTGATACTGAAACGCACATAAGAGGTTAAGGACTCTTTCGATTGCATATTTCAAGCTCTTTGTAGAATTATATTTAACCTATTTGGCACCTTTTGCTTCTTATCATTTGGACAGCTGTACTGTATTTTTACATACATTTGACATCAAAATGGTTTATTAAAAATACTTTTATTATAACATAAGCTTGCTCAATATTACCTTAATATATTATATTTTATAATTTCATTACTAAACCCAATGTGACTGTTTATATAATCAATGGTTCTCATGCTGATAAACCACAGTGGAATGCCATTTATATTATTATTATCAAACATATTTTCAACTCTTTATCTCACAGCAGCTAAACTTTGTGTGAGAACGTAAAATATTGGTGATTTATCACTGTCAAGTTATGGTTGAACTTGCGAAATGTAGTTGTAATGAAGCTCGAAGAAAAGGGTCAGAAAGCAAAACATAACTTTATTCAGTAGAAGATTAACTTCATATATAACATTATATTAAGACAGGAATGCATAGATATATAATATACACAAAATGGTGCTGCATGCTTTCATATAAAACATTGCTGTTAAACTTTTAATGCCTTTAAAATATTAACACTATGCCAAAAATCATCGTACCAAAGGACATAAAACCTTTAAAATAATCATGAGGGACTGAGAGTTCAGTATTAACATGCGATTGGTCTACGTTCGGCTCATTGCCATATACAGGGTGATCAACTGAAAATGGCCAAAAGTAAAGAGGCATTACTCCCACATGGGTGTCTTGGCAAATTTCCTTATGAAATTAAAATTGGCTGGAAATTTAATGCAATTTATGTGAGTTGTCTTGGTTTTCTCATATAAGAAGCTACTAGGGAGATTCAAGCAATTTTCTGATACCCTATAAATGGACGAAAATGCCCAAAATGGCCCATGTTGACAGCAACTTTTGTGTTTAGGGGATAAGAATCATGGTTTACAAGTGCCCAGTATGGATAATAATAATCCCAGTAAGACATTGTATCAGTCTTAACAATATATGAACCAGGATAATGAGAATGTCAGTCTAATTTAATGCCAACTTTATGTTGAACAGATTGAAGCCCAGCAAGAAATATGCAATTTTACAGAAAAGTTGCAAATTAACACCTTGAACAAAGTTGAAAAAATCCGGGATAAATAGGAGTATTGTTTAAAAATAATATTTTTACCAAAAAATGCAATAAATTTCCAGATGATTTTGCTTCACAAACATTTTTCTAAAGTGTTGCATGTCTGAGCTATTCTCATTTACTTTTGGCCACTTTCGATTGATCACCCTGTAAGTGTTTTAAGAGGTTTTAATTATATCTGATAGTTTAATAACTGTTTGAAATGGTTGCTGACGATTAACTGGCAAAAGAGTTTAACAAACAAACGCTGATTATCTCTCAATATCGAAGTTGTTCAGTGGGGCAACATTATATACGACCCAAGTCATGGATGACTGTAGCTGCTTAAGGATGGAACCTTCACGAAAAAGTTGGCACAGGGATATAGCTACAGTCATCCATGCCCTAGTTTTTTGACTCTCTAAAGCTTTTCTTGAGCAAGAAATCATTTACAGGATGTTAGTACATAAACAGTACATTAAGGGCAAATTCTTGCCCTACTCCCATCCAGGAAAAAGGGCTAACTTTTATATCTTGCACTTCAGGAAAAACTATTTTTAATATTTCCTTACTAACTTTTGACACAGATTAAAACTTATATTATGGACTTTTGTTGTAAATTCCCTTATGTCCAATATATCAGCAGTAGGGCAAAAATGGCTAAACGGGAGTAGGGCTAAAGTTTGTTGTGTATGTAGTGCATATGTGCTATCATACCAAGTGGTCTGAGAGCAAAACGGTCCATGCTACAATAGTCATATTTGGTGTCAAAGCTAATTGGGGCCTTCCAACAACTTTATTTTGTGGTGTTTTTCTGTTTGAAGAGTGCATGTATGAGTTCTGGAAAATAAAATCCGCGGTTTGTCCAGGACTGGTTGCAGTAGTCTATGACAGTATATATTATATATAGTGTATCTTCCGTTGACTCTCTCAGCCGAGACTCATAAAGCTGTAATTTGATTTCGTTGCCACTACTTTGAAAGCCCTATAATAATTATTGTGTAGTTCACTGAGTTTATTTCAGTCCCAGAATGAGCCTCATCTGCTGTTAGCTTCTTGAAAACTAATCACTTGTAACCTTTCAATTTTAAAGCCTCTAAATGACCTTGCAGTCATGTTAAATTGCATTTTATTCGACGTTATGGATATAAATGAGTTCGATACGTCTGATACTATCAAGAGATAAGATGTAACTGGTGCTCTAAGAGCTTGTATTTGGTAACAACGATTAGTGTACAATTGTTACAATCGTCGGCTGGTACCGACGAGATATCAATAAACAGAAAACTATCAAAAGTTACTTGGATGCATGTTTCTGCATCCCAACCAGCAAGAATTTATCAAAAAATTGGGGAAAATTGATTTTCAAAATATTTTTCAACTTTGATTTGGTGAAAACGAGAGGCGCTAAGCATTTTCACCAAATCAAAGTTAAGCATTTTTTCTTCAATTGATTTTTCTCAATGAAAAATGTGCTGAATGTGGCTCAATGACACATTATATCAGTGATTGAACCTTTAACTTGACATATCAAAAGAAAAAAGTTAACATTTCACCCAAAAGTGAAAATATTTTTTATCTTTGATTTGGTGAACTGTTAGGTGCTCAGACCAGATTCACCAAATCAAAGTTAAGTCATTTTCCTTCCAGCCAATTTTCTCACATATACAGGGTGTTTTTTTTTCAAGACGCAACTTTTAATTGTCAATAATTCCAATCTAGTGCATCCTACAATTTTCTTTATGAAGTACAAAAAGTTTTGCAAGAGTGGGAAATTTTAGTTCCAACAATAAAATTTTAAAATTTTGGAACATTTCTGAATGTTTTAAGGTGCTCAAAAGGAGGCATATTTTAGGGCGTTTACTTAATAGTTAAAAAATGAAAGTTATTTTACAAGTCAATTTTACACTTTTTTCCATGTTTTATGGTTAAGAATGTGTTTTAGATCTAATTAGGACCATTGAAGGGACTTGTACCCAAGTTATTTAGTCAAAACCTGTTTTTCACATATTCTCATTTTTTCACTTTTGGCATGAATTTCAGGTAAACTTTGCTAAAACAGCTAAATTACCCCCCAAAAAATTGAAAAATTGAAAAAAATATTCTTTTTTATAAAATTTCCCACTCTCCTAAAACTTTTTTTACTTCATAAGGACCTTTGTAAATTGCACCAGAAATGAGTTATTAAGATTTAAAAGTTGCGTCTTGAAAAAAAACACCCTGTATAATAAAGAAATGACCCAAAATTGATTATATTCTTACTAAGTAGGTGCTTCTTAACAGCATCAAAGCAAGAAACAGCAAATTTTAGGAGGGGAAGGAATTTGACTTAACTTTGATTTTGGGCTCCAGCATGGTGATTTTAACTTTAATAATTAACGGACTGGTGAATGAACCAAACCAATATATATATACGGAGAAAGGGTCACCAGCAATTTATAAATAATATTGTCTTGCATACTTATTCAAAAGTATTCCTGCCAGGTTTAGTTGATGCACTTCCTGCTCCGGACAAATTGTAATGGTCGGAAATGGAATCTCCGCCTTGCTGAAGTATTCCTTGGTTACAGTGTGAATTGGGTCAGTGTTCCATTCAATGATGGCTTCAGTTATCAAAACTGAGCTCAGGGTCAGGGATACAATTATGATTGTACACCTGAAAGGTAATACAATTAAAGTATTGTGTGGTTATTTCTGTCAGTCACTTTGAATGAATCCGGATTTGGACTAAATTTGATACAAATTAAAATACTGAAGCCAACAAACACAGAAAATGCCTCATTTTATGGTTGTTGCATCAATGTATAATATTCTTCTCACCAGAAAATTGTTTCCACCCTGTTCCAAGTATGGTAAAGATATGCAAACCCATGCATAGGAGTGCAATTGGAGAACACCACAAAGTAGCTCTTCAGCACATCAGACATGCTGTAGCGACCCACTGTGGCATCCTTTTCAACAGACATTGTGCTGAAATATTGATTATTTCAGCGCAAATATAAATGTTGTCTATTCAAAATACGTTGTACAACTAACAGTTAATTCATAAAAGACATGGCTGACAGAAGGACTGACTGGCCAATTATACTCTACGGCATAGTTCTAGTCTAGTACTCATTTAACTTCTAATATTTCCAATATGCTGAAATACACATTTTTGTCCTGCATAGTTACAGTAGATATTACATTCTGCTTGCTGGAAGATAATTTAGTTTTCAAAGAAACATTGGGGTAGTTTGAGAATATTTAAGGATATCAGTTTTCATGCGATATGTCAGTAGTAGAGTTGCTCCAGCAGACAAAATATAAATCCCTTCTCTGAATTATTGTCAATAGTTCCTAAATATAATAGGTACCAATATATATTTTGTGCTTGTTAAATATGGTCAACTAATTACTTGCTTCAGCAGGATTTGGCTCAGACCGGCTTAAATGCCAAATGTCAGGATATCGGTCACTTCTTATTATGTTACCGATTTTATAAATGGCTGTATAATAATTATTGTAGCGTAATTGTACCCATTTAATCAACGAGTACAAAATAAATGTATATATGTATATAAATATATAAAAATTGCTCATATTATGCTAAAACAGTCCTGAGGCCGATTATTAAAAAGTTCAAATGAAATACTTAGCGCTTAAGGTACTCCTTTAGCCTAAATAGTGGCTTCTCATTGGCTGAAACCAAATACTTAGCACTAAGGAAGACCTTAGGAACTGCTTAAGCTTTTTAATAATCGAACTCTGCAGCTCTGTTGTTTTAGGTTGAGCAATTTTTTTTATAGATTATCTCCAATAACATCAGATAATACAAGATTCGAATGTAATTTTTTTAAAGAATCCGTATCCGCGCGATATTAAAATTTTCGGTTCCCGAGATGTTGACTGTATGTATGCATGCATTACTATAAACTACGCTTGCATAGTACTACTTTAAGACATGTATTTATATTGTGTTACATCTAGCAGCTTTTCTTCGGAGTCCGTCCCATGTAATCAATATATACTAATTGACCAAGAATATATTTGGCCATATATTTGGACTGATTCAGGCTAAATATAGTATTTTAGTATATAAAGTAATTGTTGAGCTGATGCACTCAAAAATTTCGACAATACTTTCATGGCATGACTGTCTGGTGAATGAACCGAAAAGTAGTGGTGCCCTGGGTAATACCAGGAATAATTATCCAGCAAACTTTTTAAAGTAGTTGTTATTATTTGGCTATATGAGGTTTTGGTTTTGTATTACGGTACGTTTACACCTTTAGGCCGCTCCCAGACTGGCATTTTTGGTTTTAAAAAATGACGGCAGTTTAAAAAATGACGGCAGTTTTTAAAAATAATCCCAGCATTTTCGGGCAAAAAATGCCAGCATTTTTTTGCTATTTCCTTCCTCCTCAGCCTGCTCAGCTAGCTGAGAGGGAAGAAGGAAATGAAAAAAGCCAGCATTTATTGGGCCAAAATACTGTCATTATTTGAAAAATGATGTCCTTTTTGTGAGAAAATAAAAATAGCAGGGGTAGGGTGAGATTTTGCATTTTTTACTGTCAGGTTATGTTTGGTTAGGTATAAGTACACTATACTCTATAACAAATGCCCTGCAGGGCTAGGTGCCCCATAAGCTAGATGCCCTGCAGGGCTAGGATGTAATGGAAAAAGGTTGGTATTTTCCGATAAAACCTCAAAATTGGGAAAAATCTGTCATTTTAGGGGTCATTTTGGCAATAGGACAATCGCTAGAATCGCTCCAAAGTTTTTTGGTGAATAAACCAAAAAACTTCCTCCTTTCCTTCCCATGTAGGAGCTCTCTAAGTGAAACAAATAACTCTTAACCCGCGCCGCTGCCAGTAGCACTAGATTTGATATGATCCTCTGAGAGATGTCATACATTATTGGAATCCTCAATTCATACTCTCTAAATTAGAGATAGTCTAAACACAGTGGATTGGGGGTCTTTTTTTTAAAAAATTTAAATAAAGTCAATATTTCTTTGTTTTTGACTATTTTCCAACACGAGTCTTGTAAAAGTAAATCTGAAGACCCAATATATGTCAAAAGTGCCTTAAAAGTAGGTTAATTTTTTTATTTAACTATTCAAACCAATAGATTCAATAATTAAGCATATTAATTCCATTTTTAAAAGCTTCCCATAAAACTACCACCTTGGCGCTTTTTGAAAAAAAAATGCAAAATATCTCTAAAAAAAATTCAACAAACAGAGATCTTATTACTATAGTTAGAATGCAAAATATATAATAAGAAATCCCTATTATTATTTATTTAAAAATAATGCGACCTGAGGAGTGCGGTTAATTGTGAAATGGCTACCCATTATTTGGCATTCTTTGTATTAGGGCCGCAATCCATGCATACATTATCACACTTCCCCTTTGACATTTGACGAAGTCTTGTTGTACTCCAATAAGGATTTTTGAATAGAAAATGAGACATTCATTAATATTGATATTGGATCTGACAACATATGAATTTGACATTTTAATGCTAATTACATACAGCTTGCCAGAGTATCAATTTATATTTGTTGCATTTACAATATATTTTTTTAAAAAATCATTAAATAATGTATAGATCTAGCAACATTATGTATTAATTGGTATTGTACTGTGATACTCTTGAAATAAGTATCCAAATCCAATACGATATCTCAATCAATGAAATAAGGCTAAATCCAGTAAACAGGCCAATAGTTCCACCTAAAACAATACCAATTAGTGTTGTAATTACCTAATTCACTTAATATTTACCAAATATGCCAAGCATGTCTGTAAAACCATACTTCCTCACTGTTAAGTATGTTTCAACTTTCTCTTGACTAAGTATAATGTTTGCAAAGACAAAATCACCAGCAATTTTATCTATACAACGAGCCTCTCGTGTTGTGGGTAGCATGCCACCTTGAGTTTGTTCATACCATTTGCTCATTCTAGACACAGGCAAATGTATAAACTCTATACGTTTATGTAGTCAATAACAGTTATTTTTATAAATGCCATGCATCCCTCTTTATATATTAAAGAGGCACTACCTTTTCAGATTCATTGCAAATAATAGAATAATAGTTTAGAAAAGATACTACCTCAAGGATGTCTCTACCAGATTTTTTGACAGATATTCTTGACTACCTCCACATTTTCCAGTTTGCCTCATCCACACTAGATCCACCCACTCTTGAGTAGGCCATGTCCAGAATATCAGTCTTAGAACATTCCACAGTGGCATCCACAGTTGTACTGTCATAAATATAGTCATAAGACGTTCCCTCGCAGTTATCAAGACAGCTAAAATAGTTGTATTGTACCACTAAAATCCACTGACTACTTGAAAAACAGAATGTCATTTATTACTTGCAGTTATCCAGTTGCTTTTGTTTATTTAACAACATGGTATGGAATCTGTCCACATGATCTCTAGTGCACAAAACAACTTGGTCCACATTGTGAATAAAATCCCATGGAGCACAATTCATTTCTTCTATTGTTGCATTTAGTGCACATTCATATTCACAACCTTTTTTGGAATATGTTTTGAAGATGCTTTTATCCATTGAATGCTCATGTGGAAACCTTAAGTTATTTTTACGTAGTTGTAGTTGACGTTAAGAACACTAATTTTAGATTTTGTACCTGCACTGTCTCTCTTCAATGGAATAGTCATTCTGAACATTACTGTCTGTGTCAAATAAGGTTACTTTCATGTAAATGTCTGTTCTTGTTCCTGGGAGTAGCTCCAACTCGGCTCCAGTGGCAGCAAATTCATCCACTGCAGGATTGAAAGATATGGTAAAGGAGCCGCTGTTGCTACCAAATACTTCTGACTGGTGTGTGTCTAAGAGAAGCTCAATGGTGCTGTGTGTGCCAAACTGCTCAATGTTGGAGGGGTTTTCACTGTCAGAGGTGGTGAATACTTTTTCAAAGGTAGATATGTATGAACTTGGATGGTACATCTCACTATACCGTATCCCATTATATATATTGCAAATTCCTTTACTTGTAAAGGTGTGTTTGAAATAATTTGAGCAACCTTCATTGCCACTTTGTTGTAATTTGCATTTTAGGATAGAATCCAGCCTACTGACATCTTGCTTTAATGTGGTGTTCTTATTCAGTGCTTTATTAGAAGTTATAACTTTATCAATGAAGGGCCCTATGAGACCATCTTTGTCATACTGTACATTTCCTAATGCTGAAGACAACATCATAATAAAAAAGACATTCTCAAGCTTCCCCATAAATAGTGCTCCATAGCCATTCTTGCTGTACATATCCTCAATGAAGTCCCTGCCAAACACTGATGTACTGTCATAGATATGTGTTGCATTTCCATCATTGAGAGCACTCATGTCCCCAAATATTTTATCCATTCCTGTTTCCACAGTTTCATGTTTTGCTGTTTGTTTTCCAACATATGATGATAGTGACAGTGATAGGTTGCGCCAGCTAAATGTTTCTCCCGGCTGTAAATTGTGCCTCATCCAATGTAGCCGATGTACATAGAAAACAAACCTTGCTGCTTTTTCTCTCTTTGTTGGTGCTCTTTGTTTAGAGTTGAACTCATTAACACTTGACATCATTATTGGGATTTCTTGCAGAGCTATGTCAACATTGTCTATGAATCCATTTCCCAGGACTGTTAGCATTTTGTAAATCCTGGCCTGTAAAATAAAAAGGTATTAATATTTTTGAATACATACCTTTGTACTATCTATATTAACATTTATTGTGCCTTACGTATACATGTGTATATTATATCATAATTTCATTGTATGTAAGCTTGTACTTACTTGCAATAATGGGTAATTATCATATATCAACCTATTTTCACCATACATTAACTCAGGATGAAAGGTAAGAGTCACA
Organism: Tisbe holothuriae; assembly: GCA_900659605.1. Classification (NCBI taxonomy): domain Eukaryota; kingdom Metazoa; phylum Arthropoda; class Copepoda; order Harpacticoida; family Tisbidae; genus Tisbe; species Tisbe holothuriae. The sequence continues at coordinate 4,108 of LR140270.1, read as the reverse complement.
AAAGGCTCAGAAAAATGTTGCAAAATGCTGCCAAAATCTGACCAAGTCTCTGGTTTGAGAATAGCCTGTTGAAGTGCAAAACCAGTCAATTCTTTGCATGATTTTGATTTCTGACACATTGTGCTTGCCCAGTTGATTAAGGGGTCACTAGTTTTTGGGGGCAGCATCACTGTGGATGGGAATATATGGTTAAATTTTATTAATTCACAATGGTCACTTTTTAAGCTGGTAAGGAGAATCTTGGACCGTTGAAAAGTTTTTAAATTGTGTTTTCTTTATTTAAATATGCTCATGTTCTGATGAAGGAGTAACTATTGTACCTTTAGTGTACACTGATATAATCTGACATAATGTGTACATGTTTTTCAAGCTATGACTGTAAGCACAACTTTGTGCCTTACACTTATTTAGTATTTCAATTAGTCTTACATTTTGAACAAATAACATCCCGATCATAAGCTGGAGAAAATGGATTCTTAACTGGCTCAGAAAACCACTTTCCAGATATTGAATCTATAGCTGCATATTGTCGCACACCAAAGTTAACAAAATAAGAGTCATCCTGAGGATTGAACCCACCAAAGAATGTGTAATCCACTGGAGTGCCATCAATCCAAGCAAGAGTACCCTCAGAATCAATATCATTAATTCCAATCCAGGTGAAGATACGAGAATGCTCAGCAAAGGCTACAATAGTATATCAACATACACAATCAAATTACACTAATAATTATAGTCTTTCTTTTCATAAACAAATTCGACTTGTGTAGATAGTAAATGTTATTTGCATTTTGTCAATAATAATAGCCATTTGGTTATTACGTACGTGCTGCAAATACTTGTTCCTCATATGAGTGAATAGATGCTAAGTTGGCACCAATTGATTGACAGTATGTTTGACCCTCTAAAAATGTCCTTGGTGGGTCAAATGTTCCATGGTAGCAAAATCCAGTTGCATTAAAATGCTCCCATTCATCAGTTTCATTGCACTCATTGATAACTAAGAAGGTGATTCACTGTTTCATCTTAGTACTAAATTAAATTGATGTTTTAGATACCGTATGGCTTCTTGCAGAGAACCCCCTGGCTTGCATAGCAGGGTAATGCAAACCACCCGCCATCTGTTTGCCTTTCATTAATAGACTGGAAAATGGCATAGCAGTCGGTTTCCAGTTGCATACCATCGCTAGGCTGTCCATTTGCCCAATTGAGGTACTCAACTGGAGCTTTATTTGACCAGGAGAATTCTAGAATGCCTGTTGTACGGTTAATGTACTCTTCTAGACCAATAAAGAAAAGATTGTCAGAAAATCCACCATTTTGAAGATATCCTACAGGGTAAATATATATACTACTGACAAATATGTGTACATACTCTTTGAGAAAATACCTTGAAGAAAATCGTTCTCTCCTTGGTCCTGTATTGATACAACACCACTACCTTCAACACAAGAGCTTCCAACTTTGTAGCATTTACCAAGATGGTGATTATAGATCCAATTAGGATCAGACCCACAAAAACCTACGGTCATATTACTTAACATTTATAAATACCCTTGTACTAGAATTTATGTAAGAAAGTCACCATAGGTTGTTGCAAATACAATCTTAACTCTATGTAGCATCCAAGAACCAATAGCCTTATTTTGTATTGTCATATATTTCCCTTTGTATGCTTTGTCAAAGTGTAGTGTATGCTCCTTTATGTTCATGTCATTGCTGTAATATGTAGCCACCACATTGTTTTCATGAAGAAGATGTGGTGTTATGTCTTCTACAGGGTTGTCTCCAAGCTGAATTTCCAGATCCAAAATACATGTATTGCAACAGACTGGATTTGTGTAAATAACTGTAAAGAATTGTGACAATTAAGTAACCTAATTTACGGTTGTACTTAAATACACTTACTCAAGCCAGAAACCAATGTAGAGTTGTGAAAGGTAAGTTCCTTGAAGCCCTGTCCATTTTCAGTCACATCATATTGGTCTGAACAAGTATCACTGCAAAAATATACATGTAGTTTAGACAACAACTGTGGTCAAAGAAACTGAACTACTTATGGTTATGGTTATAACTAAGTATTTCCTTTAACTTATTGCCAAATATTACCTCTCAAAGTCAACAGGTCCAGTTAAGTAGCCATCATCAACTTGTGATACTGAAATTATTCATTACATAATACCAATTTTCATGAACACCAAAGTTAATTTACCTTCACTGACTCGAACCCTTGTAACTTTTGTTTGAGTGGCATCTAACATACAGTATAATAATACAAAACTACATTTATTAATGAATATTTGGCATTGTTGCATTACCCATAGTATTAGCCAATCTATTTGAGAATCCTTGAACTTTGCTCCAATCATTCTGACTTTGAATTTGATCCATATAAGGTTGAATTTCGGTTGCATAACTTTGTATAATGTTATCCCTATTCTTCTCATTTAACCAAGCTGTAGATAGGGGTCTATTGAACAAACCCTCCATCCCATGGAAGAATTCATAATCACTACATGAATCCGTGAGCACACATTGAAAGTCAACCTGGTTTAGTACAATCCTTGGCAGGTTCCATCTGTCATAGTCTTGATTGGTGCAAAGGGTTATTGTTGGATATGGAACCTCTCCAATGGGCTGATCCATGTCTAGGATGCGGAAAAAGGGGTCCCCAGTCATGTCAAAGAAGGTTTTTCCTATTTTAAGAAAATAAATATTGTTGATGTCCATTATTTACTGTATTATGCTGCCTTAGTCTCCCTACCTACAATCCAGCAACCAATTATCAAACATATAGCAAAGGAAACTATCCAATACACTTTGCTAAGTACTCTGTGAAGCACTGTGAGATAGACAAGCCCATGGAGAGTGGAGGCGCCACAGTATTCCAAAACAGTTTGTTTAATAACATTATTTTTACTGGAGTCATTGAATTGCTCATAAGGGCTAAAGTTCTTCTTTGCACAAAGGAATAGTGTGAATGATATCCAGAAGAATAGCTCAAAGAAGACATATAATGAGAATCCATTGAATAAACCCACAGAACCTCCTGAAATACAAGCAGTTAAATAACTATTTGAATAAATGATATGAAGTGCAGATAGCCTGCTCGTCTATTACCTATCAACCCAATTCTGTCAAAAATAGCTGTTTTTCTTTCAACAGACAATTCAACCCCTTCTACTGTAGACAATTTGACAAATACAATTGCCAGATCATTTTGAAACTTCTCCTGACAAAGTTTAGTTCTGCTGGCAAATCCTTCAAGGTAGTTCTGCTTAAATGACTGCTCCTGGATAAAAGTTGCCAGTAGCTCTGTAGTGAAAAAGTTTTAGTTTTACTAGGCCAAAAGGGACAATATACATAACTGTACCTGGTTCCTGTATACTCTTATAATAGCTCTGAACTTTGCATTCAACTTGTGGGTCAATATAATGAGTGTCTCGGTTCACTGAATATTGAACTCTCTCACAATCTTCTGGACAAAAACATTCTAAATCCATGGCAGGGATTGATAGATTTGCTTTGAACATATGTGCCTATAAATAATATACAGGCTTGGTCTGGGGGTAATGATAGCCGGCACTCTTCTCGAAAGTTGTTGTCTGCAACCTCTCGAAACTCCCTTTTAGGCCTTTTTTCGAAAATATTTTTTTAAGAAAGTACTCCTGCCGAATTGAGGGCAAATTATAGAATAAATTAATTCCAAAAGCAAAATTATGAATAGGCTTTTACACGTTCATTTTCACGAACATCAAAGTTACACCAGAGTGCAGGCATTTTCTCGAAAAAAGCCCAGATGCAGGCATATTCTTGAACAGGCAGAACATAGAAAGGCAGACTGCAGAAACTTACTTCAAGTATGGCATTTTCTCGAAAAAATCCCCAGCTTCCTTATCTTATTAAACTTGTAAAACCTAGTCAAGGTAACCTAACCTAACCTAACCTAACCCAAGGAGCACTAAATACCTGGAGAAACGGCGGACCGAATTTTTCAGAAATCGTACTTACTAGCATTTTAGAGCAAAATGCCACTAATAGAAGCTTTAGATAATGCTCTAATTAGGTTACTGACAAAATTGCGCATTTCTACCTGGCATAGTTTCTG
>LR140269.1:0-18020 GCA_900659605.1 Tisbe holothuriae | reverse complement strand
TATCCTCGGGGTATCCTCGGAGTATACTCCGGAGTATACTCCTCCCTTTTTACTCGCACTCGCCAGCTGGCTAGGCCAATGTTCTCCTCGCACTCGCGTTTTTGGAGAGGATTTTGAGAGGATTCTGAGAATACTCAGAGTATACTCGGGGTATACTCAGGGTATACTCGGAGTATACTCGGAGTATACTCCTTTCTTTTCCTCCCATCTGGGAGGGGCCTAATAGTATCACTCACATCAATATGCGAGTTTTACCAGGAAGAATATGTACCTTTTCTTTTGATGTATTTTAGGTATGTGGTATTTTTCATACTGCGCCGCAAAACGACTGTCAAATGATGCATAAACATCCATCTATGTATGAACATGACTACTATCAAAAAGTCACGTCCCCCTATCATTAGCTTTTTTCCTTGTTTGCATGATAACGAATGCGTCTGCTGAAGCATAAGATTCGTCAAACCGAATCGAGCTTGAAACTACAGCAGGAGACAAAAAGGGGAAGAAGAAGAAGGAGGAAACAAGGAAGGAAGGAAGGAAGCTCAATTATTCTGATTCTGAAGGCAGTTGTTTAGCCTTAGGGAGGGTAAGTGGTCTTGAAGGTCATTCCAAGAAGAAGAAGGGAGATCATGATTTCCGGAGTTGTAGCATTCTATTTTCTCTCTCAACCTGCAGATCTTGGGGAGAGCAATTTTATGGTCGGGTAGAGAATTCCCGACGAGAACGAATTTCTTACAATCCAATACCCATTCAAGTCCATTTGAGGGACACGATTTAGCTCCTTTTATTCTCGTTGGGAGAAAACTATGGGCGGTATAAGAGTAAGAAAATGCTTTATCCGGTTGACCGAGAAGAAGAAGAAGTCAAGATTATTTTCTCCGTTTACTTTACGGTTTAATCGCTACTCTGCGGGAAAATAAATCTGTCATGGTTGAGTGATACCTGGCGATATGAGGTCGTATTGAAGAACTCATACTATATAGGCGGACTAGTACACATAATTTGTAGAAGAGTTGAGAATAACAAATGTTATTAAGCCGCTCGAGACAGTCAGCAAATAAATTACATTCATGTATACCAGTATACCCCTGCTGCTGCCAACCAACGAAAATTTCATTTCCACGAGCTAATAGCCTTCGCCAAGGGGTTAAAACTTAAAAGTGAAAAAGGCACACGTTGTAGGACGTCTCTAGAGACCGGAAGAATCGTGGGGGAGAACGAGGCCAGATGGAGTCTCTCTTGCATTATTTCTTCGTGGTCAGTGAGTCCATCATCGTCATCATCTGATGCGCGTCGAGACAAGAAAGAAGGAGTTTTTGATATTGCACCTCAGAACAAAACACCAATACATCATAAGAACTGAACAAATGTCCGGCAAAGGCTAATATTAGAAACCGGTGTCCATCTTCAGTCCGTAACGGCTCCAATATTCAATAAGTGTCCTCTTTAGTACAGTCTATATTTATTCCTTCTTTGAGATGTATCTTTAAGTGGGAGGCGAGCGTAGAGAGAGATAGTGACCAGCAGACGGGCCAACAGATGCGCTTGAGCTCCCTTGAGTGGAAGAGGAGGAGGAGGAGGAGGAGTGGGTGGCAAAAAGGAGGGGCAGTACAGTAACAAAGACGGATATTTAGCCAATGAAAAAATGTAATGTGTGCAAATTTAAGGTTCTTAATCTGCTAATAAGTCAGCCCGGATAAGCTTACTGTATTACTCTCGATATATCTTCATTGTTAATTACCCTTTTCTTGAATGTCGATATGACTCTGGTACCCGCACCAACCTTCCTTGACTTGCATATATCAACAGAATTTTCCACTTTCCCTCACTCCAGAGAAAGAGAGAGAGAGACGGATTATTAACATGATGCTAAAAGCCTTTCTCGAGCCCTCCTCTGATCATGCAAGAACGCATCAGCACAATGAAATACATGAAAGCAAGAACAAAATTGAAGTGAGGAGGAGACGGAGCTGAAGCAGCTGAGCTCGCCTCACTTGGCGGCCGACGAGCTGTCAAGAATATGTTAATAAAAAATATGGCCCGGTGAATATGCTTCAAAGTTGCTTCGAGGCAGATATTTTTGAGGAAGGGTTGCCGCCAAATGATATACTTTCACATTGAAAAGCTACTGACTGCAAGGTCATGTTAGTTTTATTAGTAGAAATGCCCTGAGAGAATCTACCAGTTTCTTAAAGTTGGTTATAAAGTGGCAACCCTGACTTATATCAGCTGATGTCGCTCTTAGCGACACGAGAGAGAAAATTGGCATCATGTCCATGCAGGCTTCAACAGACAAAGGGGACATTTTTGCTTATTCTCTGTTTGCATGAATAGAAGAACTTTAGATATATGATGTACAAAAAAATGTACATGCAGTATACATACATGTATACCATAACCCTGCATGCTCTAGACAATTCTAGACAATATAGAGAAATTGCCTTTAAGCTTTGCCATATATGTGCCTTACTAAGGAAAACAATTTCTGACCAGGAAAAAGAAAACTTTTCCATGTGCTTTACATAAATGTACACTATATTTTACTTTCAATAATTACATGTACGTACTTTTCAGTAGTTCGAAGGGTGCAAGGATCCAAAATGTAAGGAATACAATCCCCACAAATTTACTTTTTTGTTTTGCAGCATTTTTATTGTGTAAAAATATTCGGTTTATATTAATAGCACATCCCCTTGCTTTCTTAGAATTCATTTGGATAGCATTTTTATCCTATTCAGGGTAAGTTCGGTAAACATATCTTTAACATTGAAATCAATTGAAACAGACGCTACCTACACCTCATAATTAAAATAATAAACAAAATTGTCATCCCTGTCCCTTGCCCAGCGGCACCGAAGGCCATTTAAAGGTCTTTAAAGAGCATAAAAATTTGCATTTTATCAGTTTGCCGGCCGAGTTTAAAAGAGGGGCGGAATGAAATGGAGATAGCAAGAAAAAGGCGGCAGACGGTTTACGACTGGACTGCAATATCTTCCGAAATCGTGAAAGGTTTCATGAATTGGACTTGATGCCAGCATATGAATTTTACCATGGTACATAACTGATCATTGTTTCTCTAATTAGGCTATAAAATGCAATAGCACTAAAAGAATACAGCATACATTTTAATGTCTTGCAGTCTCCATAATTAGCTGTTCTGAAGTCATTACATTGATGCAGAAAAAGACGGGTTTTTATTTTACTATCTGTCAAGAAAATTAACTTTTATCACACGTCCTATTAGAGGGGAAATTCCTCATCTCTAACTTTTAAGAGGAAAATAAAATGCACTTCTTTTCTCCTATTTTATAACTATTTTTCATTTTTCCCAGGCCAGCAACACTTTGCTATCTTTAATTCTTCCCTTCCTGTCTAACTTTCTGTCACTTTTTATGTTCCTTTTAGATGCTCATTTTACAGTTTTACAGGTTTCAACAGGGTGACCGCAAAAACAACTTAATAACTATATGAAGTGTGTACGTTACATTTGTTTTATAGTGTTAATTGTTAATTCATTCCTAAAAATGTATCACACTGCACTGTAGACTTGTATAGTAGTTTCCCCATTTGTTCATTATTGGAGACACTTTTTGTACAGCTCCAACCAAGAAACCAAGTTTGCGATAACGAGCCACTTCCTCCGTCTTCTCTTTGCAAAAAAGACTATTTCACATAAGCTGCTTTTTCCAGTTCTCATTTTCCAGCGGCGGCGGCAGCAGCAGTGTCAGCTTTCAACCATTTTTGGCCACTTTGGCTCCATTTTCAACAACGGCGGCATGCAGTAAAGTCACCAAGCTGAGAACAGCTGCTGCTACTGCTCAAGGATGGAATAATATCATTGCTTGCTTGGAGGAAACAAGGGGATCAAATAATATATAACTGGATTGTGCTACAATGATAGGGTTGACACTTTAGTGAAAGCAGCTTAAACTTGTTTTAGCTTTCTCTAAATGTGTCCGTCGTTTCAAATAAAATGTGGCGTCCCTGAATTGTGGCCTTCATATTAGATATTGCCTCCTTCCCTGCGTAATAGTTCTTTATTGCAATTGCTTTCCCACTCGAAAACGGGTTATACCCTTCGTAATATTGTACAATGAGCATTTTGTTACCTTCTCTCTCTCTCTCGCATGGCACTGACTTGTAAGGGTTGTTATCGCCAGACAGGGAGATAGACTTTGCAAACGCACACAAAGGACGCCGACGTGATGAAGTGTTCCAGACCCACAACAAAGGCTACAATGGAGAGAAGCCAATCGTCATCAATGCCTTTTCTTGGCCGTACAAAAGTCGAGTTCTCCCCCTAATGACTCAAGAAGCTCTTTTCTTCCTCTTACGCTCCTTACGCAATCAGCTCTTTCTCCTTCTGCTTCTGGTGCGGTCATTTGAAACAGAAGAAAGGGTCTCAAAGTACAGATGCCATTTCAAATGGCAGCCCTAATCTTGTAGGTCGTCATTACTGCGTCAAGTTGAATTACGTGCGCGTGACATGTATGACGCATAATTAGACCTACTTTGCGGATATTACTCTGGCAACCCTGGTTTAAACGGTTAGCCGTTTTTATTCCTTCTTTACAATAATCGCTGCGTCCCTTTTTTCTGCATGTGTCGTACGCAGGAGAAAAAAAACTGGGCATTACACAGTGTTATTATATGGAAGAATATGTGTCTTCAGACCTGATAATTACAATCCTCTCCTCCTGGCCAAACATAACTAAAGTCACTCAAGCTCCTTAAATATTTTTTCCATTCCACTGTGCCCTGTTTGTGAGCCAAGCATTGGCCTCAGCTAAAAGCCCTTTTCCTCTCCCACCCACGAGCGAGTCTCTCGAGACTATTCCTCGTACATGATGCCGTCTTTCTTTCTTTATTTCTCAGAGATGCGTGCGATCTGGGGGAGAAGGAGTTGAGCATAAAACCATAACAAACACGTACATGAGGGAAGAAGAAAAAGAAGAAGAAGAAGAAGGTGGAACGGATAGGATGGCAAGGAATTTTCTTAAAGGAAGAGGCAAATCCTAGAATTAAGCTGATAAATGCGTATGACTTTGCTGTATTTCTTCACTTAGATAGAAAATATAAGTTAAAGTAATATCTAGTCTTCCTTGGTCTGGCCAAATGTTTTAAATAATACAAAAATTAAGCTTCAGTGCCATGCCAAAAGTATACCCCTGTCAAGGTCGCCACTATTATCATGATAAAAATAGTTCCTGCCACGGAAAAAGTGAGGGGAAATGAGATTCCAATGTGTCTGCTATTTGCTCAGCGATAAAAACGGAGAGGAGACGGCAAAAACGTCTCTTGCAGCCATAATAATAATAAAAATAACAATATGATAAGCAAAAAGGTGCCGTAGTGTTGACTTAAATATATATCTCCCTTTCTGCCTTATGCGTTGTCATATTTGGCCCTTTATTTGTCATGTAGGGCTGCTCCTATATAGGGAATACAAGGGAATAAAACCACCAAACGGCAACCCTAAAGTCGTCATCGTTTGCCTTGAGGATGACTGAGCAAAAAATAGTTGCATCGTATAAGACACGGCGTTGCAAACAAGGTTATCCGTGTTCTTAAGAGACTGCCTTTCTTTTAATCGGGTTGATATGTGCGGTTAAGGGCAGAGAGAAAGAAAGTCATAAATAAATTGGATTTTTGGGGATCCTACTTTATTAACATGCAAGTTATGGCTAATGTCCATAAATGATGGAATTACCGATATTTTTGGACAACCCTGCTTCCCACCTAGGTTAGGAATCGTATCTGATTGCAAGCATATATTGTGCAAATGTGCTTCATTATCATAAAGACAGAGAGCTACTGAGTGCAAAATGATATACTATCTATCGTAAATATCGTAATAATAAAACATGGAAACATCATCTTACTAATACCCTCTAAACTATGACTAGCACCGTTGACCTGTCTAATTGCACCTCGTTAATACCCTTAAACTTTACTTTGCACCTCTAATATGAATACTGCCTTTTTTAGACATTAACACAGAGAAACTAAGTGCATCGATATTTCCTGAGTACATATGTGAAAGAAGTAGAAATCTCCAACCGATGCTAAAGTATACCTAAGGAGTATTTTTTTACTTACAAGTAAATATATTAGCAGGCTTAAAATGCAAATTTTATAACATCAACTAAATTTTTATTACAACTGCTTCAACAATTTATGTGTTTTCTAATATTATTTTTATATTTACTAATAAAGTATAGTTAATTGGTTGCTTTTAATTTATAGTCCTCCTCATATAAGTAGATGACATAATACTGAAATCATGATCATTTAATGTCCCCTAAACCAGTTTTCCTCTTGGAGAAACAAGAGCATTAAAATTTTTATTATTCAACAACTCTCTCCTAAATTAAGGCTCTTTCTTCTTCTTCTTCTCTCTTTCTATGTATATTTATGACCTCATATTTCAAAGTCTGTATTGCAGCAGATAAGAGCCAACCACCCAAATTTTGCAGGATTCCTTTTGCTGCTGTCAGCCACTGCAGCTGCCATGCTTTTGAATACAGGGTGGACCTTCTTAATTGCAAGTTTTTTTTAAAATAAATTCAGACAGTCTGAGTCCTAAATAAAATACCTATTACTACTTAATGGGACTCTTATAAAAGATTACAGACCAGAAGAAAACTTAACCACCCTGTACATGTTTTCTTGCAAACAACTTAATCCTAGCTTTAGGCGGCAATTATATGCAAAAAGTTCCTCTCCATTTCATTCCACAGTAAAAATTAATAAAATTCAAGGGGAGATGCTCAGAATAGTTGACAAAATGTAATGAAGGAAATAACATTTGTCAGTTGTAGTTGCAATGTTACTTTTCTGCACAAAGAGTGGCAATCAAGCAAGGAATATTTTACATTGAAACCCTTTTTCTTCTCAACACGAAATCTAAAACTTTTCCGAAGAGAGTCTGGGGAGAAGAAAAATATTTGGCTTGGGGGAGTGAAGAAAAAAGAAGACTCAATTATGGGGAAAATATTCAAACGGTATCTATTCTCCATGTGAACGTAAAGTTTTTACATTTTTTACTCTCTCTCTCTCTCTCTTCGACTTGGTGTGGGAAAAAGTTTCTAATCTCCACCAGAAAAATCTGGGCAGGGCAAAATATGCAAAATTTCTTGTAGAAGAAGACCTTCCAAAAACTGAATTGAAGTTTTTTTATCTTTTAGGAGACCCTTTTTGTAAGGAGACATGTATTATGTAAATGTATCAACACATGAAATTGGCCTTAATACGTGTGGCTTTGTAGTATAACTTTCGATTAATTAACTCTAACAGTTGTAAACAATTGCCTCTTTTATCACTGCATCTATTAGTTTGTCAAGAAAAGTTTTGCCGTAAAGTGTGCTTATTTGGGGAAAAGAGCAAAACCTACACATCGCTTTCTCCCGCGCCTCCTACTCAATCTTTGTCAAAAAAGAAGAAATGGTAGACGGAAGTAAAAGTGTTTAGAAGGAATTATACATTTTAAATCTTCCCGCCGTACAAAAGGCGTCCAGATGGCGTGGGCGTCCAAATGGTCTAAAATGGCGTATTTGCGGCAAACTCAGACCAAATTAAAGCAATTCTCAAATACCACTAAAAGCCTATTATACACTTTTGAATGCTTGAACATTTTAATAATGCAGTCAGCAACCAATTTCAATAACTAATGCATTACGAAAAATGCCTTCAATGACTAGAAAAAAAACTCTTGTAAGTATGCAATAATCTGTCTTGTGGCTTTCCCCTGGCCTCTATGCGTATTTGCGTCAATGCTTGTGTGTGCACAGCCTTGGCCAAGTGCAGGGACACTCGGTCCACTGAGTTTTCTCCTTTTCTCCTTCTAACAGCTTGAAAACGTTGCATTGGTCTGGTTCATAAAATATTTGTAAAGGTTATGCAGAAAACTAATTAAGCTTATGTTATATCTTTGTGAGGTGCAAGAGTTTAAAGTTTTAGAAATCAAGCTTTTCTTGCAAAAAAGCGTCATTTGCACGTTGGATTGTAGGGACAAGATATTGTTTAACAAAGAATAGGCCAAAAAGAAACGCCACTTCGTTTTTCGATTGATAATTAAATATAATTATGTAAGGCTCAAAGAGATATATATTGCGAAAAAGGCCTCTTAATGATTTAACTATACTATGCAAATAGCCAAATAGCTAGGTTAATGGGTTACATAATTTTTACTTTGACCAGATTTTGTCCATCTGGTCACCCTGTCAAACACTTCACACGTGAGATTGGAAAGGGGAAACATTCAGTTGGGAATTTTACGTTAATATGTCCTATGCAAGCTTTATGACTTTAAAATAGTTTTATTATATAGTTTTATTAACTTAAACCAATCAATATTTCTTTTACTTCACATTAACATAAATATATGTTGTTCAATTGGGCCTCAATTGACAGTAAATGGAACTTTTTTGGACGCTCATATATGAGTCATACTAAAGACAAGGGACCATTTGGACGCAAGCGCCCTCTGGGACAGATTTTTGAGCGGGAAGATTTTAAATGTATAATTACAACGAGATAAATATCTCAAATATGAACAAACGACGAGGGAATATTGTTTTGTCGGGTTGATAGCGTGCAAAGGATAGATTCACTTGCATATGTTTGCCTCTCTTGCTTTTTCCCATTATTGCGAGGGAATAGAATAGTCTAACGATCCCCACTTGAGAACGGAGACACTTGTTCAACACTCAATGAGTCATAATACGACGTACAGCTATGAATGCGGATATACGAGTATTATTCCATTCACGTGAGAGAGAGAGACTTTTCGGAGTCTGTTCATGAGAACCCAGTGTGCCAACTAGAGACCTTTAGTGCCAACCGATTTTTTTTCTGGGAAGAAACAATGCATTTGTATCATTTAGAGAAGTATATTTAGGTTGTACGGTTCTAATATACTAATATACTAATATATGAGAGTTGCATTGTATAAACACCTCGAAGGGATAATTTCAAGTGCAGTTTGCTTGTTAGCTTATTATAAACTGCCCCATGTTCTCATGTATGTCTACCAATCTCTCCTCCCCCTTAAATGTCCAACTCTTTCTCGTTGAATTTAGAGTGTCAGTATTTGCTTTCAATTTTGTGGCCTTCAAGACCTTGATTGAAGACCTAAAACGAGATAAGAACTTGAGTGAAGACCTTTTTAGAACATCTTTTTGGTCAAGTGTTCTAATGAAGTTATTTCCAGAAGGTTTAGTACAAACTTACCCCAAAAGGATAATGAAATTTACAGCATATAATGTTAAAAATATTTAGGATGTAATTTTCATGACCATTCGAATTTCACCAAAGTTTCAAATTTATACAATGAACCTTTGTATATTTACATCACAATCAGAATACAGCTTGATTTTTTGCCAAGAATAAGCGAGATAAAATGCCAAGAAAACAGCCGCATTTTAATAGGACATTTTGAAATCTGATATTTCCTAGAATGACATGTCTGAATACGACACCATCTCTCAAAAGAAGTGACAGTTTCATTCCATGGGCAAACATTTTTATCAGAAGAAGAAGAAGAAAGGCCGGCATTTTGACGACGTTCGTACATTACAACAACATTTGCACGGACGAGCGGAGACATAAGTTTGAACAACTGTGCATGTGACGTATTCCCTGAGATTTCCCTTCAGATGCTCTTAGCAGGATAATATTAAATTAAGGACAAATTCTATTCTTATAGTATAATCCAATAAAAGTATAAACAATATTAATATTGTATTCAAGCACATTTGTTCTAGAAGGGAATTATTTTGTCCCCGTTCTACTTCCCGCTCTTGTTGAATGATATTATCAACTTATTTGATTCTTTGCCAAAAGCCGTACAAAAGGTTGATCGAGATCATATCTTTTATTGCCATTCTATCTGCTTTGCCAAGTGTCATTTAGGAAGCATAATGAGTTACATCTGAAAGAAATAGTCGGTCTTTGAACTTAGTGACTAACAAAAATATGTAGAATTATATAAGTCCTTACATACTTAAAATGATAAAACACACCTCTTCTTGGTCCAAGTGATGTCTTACGATCAAACGATTGAAAACCGATAATTGTTCAGATGAGCCAGAAGCGACATATTCTCATCCGAAAGGTTCTCTTAAGCGTATCTCAGTATTGCTTTAAGTTGTACAAATTGCATATTATCTCTTATAAGTAAAATTACTGTTAATGAGAGTATTAACATATATTAAAGCTTTGCGTCAAAAAATAGTCTTAGATAAAAATGTTCATGGTTCTGCCTGACCGTCAACAAACAGTCTAAGAGATATTTCCTTCAGAGTCATCTTTATTCTCATTGTACATAATCCTACGAGTAACATGAGCTAGACGACGTGTTAACAAAAGAGGCGGACGACGACAAAACGGGGACCTTTTCAAAGGAAGACGTCGTGTGTTTGGCAGCATGCCCGGGCCACCATTCAAGACGATACCATTATATGGAATATGTATTGTCAGGGCTCAATATATATTTTGTCAGGGTGATAGGGAAAGATGCAAAGCGGGAGATAAGATTATAAATACAGAGCTCTGTAGTATAATTTGAAACAAATTCTTTAATACATTAAACTGTGCTAAAACTTACAACATTTTCTGCTTATCTTCCAAAGACGGCTTAATTTATACATATCTCAATACAGTTTCTGCGGGAATTTCTGTCCAATTTCGAAACCAGAGTAGAATACGTAATTTCTGCCGCAAAAAGGAGAAGGAGAACATTTAAAAATAGTCTCTGCTATTTTAAGCCAACGAAAGAAGAGTCTCCAAAACAAGGCCAGTTGAAATTAAGCCTTAGGGTGAGGAGAGACCCAGCTAGCATGTAGAAGGCCTAAAAAGTCACAGTTGTATGGTAGGAGGGAGAATTTACATAGAATGGACAAAATATCTAACCAATGATTATTATTGAAGTTTTACCATTGTGACTTGTCAGTATGTAAAGTCTAAAATCTTCAACATGAAACCACTGTCGGGCCCCTAAAAACCTCTTCATATTTCCAAGATGAAACGACGCAAAGAGCGACAAGAAAAGGGGGTTAAGAAAGCAGCGGATTTAGTTCTGTCACGAAGCAGAAGTTTTCTTCTGCACTTCTAAAAATAAAGCAACTTGCGCACCGTCGTCCTCATATTGTTATTAATCCATGCGGACCGAGGAGGTCCTGCCACGTTTTTGTTTATTACTTTTATGGGGTGGACAGCTGTGGCGGAGTTCTACCTTGGAATATAATGTGTTTAGAGTCGCCCCTTTTTACCACTTGAAAGTAATGGTTCATACATTTTGCTGCCACTTTTGTGCACTTGTGGTTATGCGTATTCCAATGATATATACAAAGTATATACTGAACTGTTAAAATGACTTTTTAAGAAGAAGGTAAAACACTTTCACGTCTACACGAACAATATAATTTCATTGACTGTGAATGGTATGGCTAGGAATGCGATATTACTCCCTTCACAACTATAAAAGCTCTAGCAGTACTCAAATAAGAAACCAGCATTATTTGCACACATTTTTAACACATAGCCAAAGTGAACTGAACCTTTTAGGGCAGGCAGGTGAAGTGGTTGAAATATATCAAAGTAAACTCTCTCTAGTTGCTAGGAGCATTCTTTGGTTTGTGTGGCTCAACTACTTCCAAGATGCAAGACTATATTCAAGTTTATCTTGCAGGAAAGGATTGCATCTCCTGATCGGCTTATTTGAGCAAAGATTGAAAGACCATTTTCCAATAAATACGTCAAAATACGGACAATCTCCTCTCTGATCCATTTTCCCAGTTAATCCTCATTTTTTCGTCGAAAAGCCTTATTCCCAACCCGTAGAACTTCCCTTTTCAACCTTTCCCACCTGAATTTTCTAATTACACGCCTGCTGCTTCTTTAACCCGACCATATAATCCAAGTTGAATAAGGAAAAAAGTTCTTGTTTGGTCGGAGTAGTTTAATTCGCAAAAGAGGAGTCATAGCTTTAAGTTCACAAGGGGAATACGAGAAGTATACAGTCTGTCTTCTTCTTCCTCTTCTTCCATCTTCTTTGCCTCTAGCCATCTCCTCTTTTTCATGCTACTACTACCACCACTGCACTGTAGCTGCTGTGTAAGGAGATAGCCTCCTATCTGGTTACCAAAAAGTCGGGGGAGGCCCAGCGAGAAGGCCTTGTACTACACAGTTATATTTGGACAATCCGTTTGACTTCAGCACACTATCTCACTGGGTTAGGAAAGAAGGAAGTCGGGCTAAATGTTTAAAGGGAAACCTGGCACTCACATATACACATATTAGACAGACAAGCTTGCCTCCATTTTCATGCGTTCGACAAATGATGCTGGGTGCAAATTGTGAAAACAGAGCAACATGCTGATTCATGAGAAAGGTGGGAGGGCAGGTATCGAAATGATCAGACAATAAGAGTCAGCATCTCGGCTGCTATAGTTTTAACACGACATGTGCAAAAATTGCATATAGAAGAGGGGGCTTAAAGCCCTCACATAACCAAGTTTCTGGGAGGAGAAAATAAGAGAGTTTGAGGCTATGAAAAGAGGATGAGTAAGATTTAAATGAATCCCCTTCTTCCTCTTTTTCGTCTCAAAGGTGACGAAGAATAAAATAAAGTTTTTCTTCAATTTTCCCCGTCATAGGTTCCTTTCTTTGCACTCGAAAAAGACTTTAAGCTTCACTTACTGCATTGTAAACCTCTTTTCCAGGGTCAGGAGTAACTAACTTCGTCATATTGATTTTTCATAAAAGTGTATATGGTTATAGAGGTATATGGACATACACATGTCCACTTAACGTTATTGATGTGTTATAGGCATTGAAATGAAGTCAAAAGTAATTTATAATTATAACACAATGAAGAGTTAGCCGTATATTCTAATTCGAACTTGTTTAAAAGACTATATAACATGGGGCAATTAAACCATGTTACACAGTACGCATTTTTCAAAACTTAAAAGATTGTATTTTTGTTGAAATATTTCCGTCAAGACATTCCAAGATGAAAATTTGCGACAGAAAAAGTTTTCAAATTTTGTCAAAAAACTTTCATAATCAGAACGGAAGTAATAACAAAACAAATTAACGTCAACAAAGCCTAACATTTTCCCGTTGATTGAAGCACAAAAATGATGTTCTCTCTCCTACATTTTCTGCACACAAGTGTCTTTTTTCTTTCTTTCTTTCCAACACTTACTCACCCCTTTCTAGTTGTTGTTGCTGCAAAAGTGGTCAGACTCTGTTATTGTAGCTCAGGAAGAAGAAAGGAACCTTCTTTTTTGCAAACGATGTTTTTGTGTCGTCAGCTGATGATGCCTTTGAGATGCTTGTTGCAGCCTTCAACAGGTGACGAGAGAGTTGAAGCACAAAATATGAATGGACGAGTCAAAGAGATTGAAGCAAATTCGCTCTTCTCGAGGTGACTGCAATACTTTGACTGTGTGCTAAAGGCTAAAAAGGCGCAGAATTTATCCCTAGGAAAAACGCATGGGAGGGAGAGAGAGACGTGAGAGCGTTTGTAGAGAGAGAGGGGAGAGATCGTCGAAAGCTGAAGAGAGAGAATCCTCCTCACACAAAGGAGTCTTTTTCTGTGAAGGCCACAGCCCCCCTCAGTGATATGTGCAGTGGTGTTATAGCGCGCGCGCAAAACATCTAAAGGCCAACAACACACAAGGGGCCCTTCCGTACATACACAGTGCTGCTGCTGTTACCCTGACTTTGCCGATGCGTCAAGAGCGCGCGATAACGCGTAGAAAAATAAGCTAACGTGTGATGCGATATTAGTATGAGGTATAACTGTATAAATGCTCGTACTCGCTATGTGCTTTTAATGTGTATTATATTTAACATCAAATTTAGCTTGTACAAATTGGAGGAACAAGGTAACTTCATGAAGGAAGATGTACATATTTAGTAAGCTTGTTTTCTCCTTCTTTGTTGTTGCGATTGGAGTTTTTCTCAACATAGATTGAGAAAAGGGGGAAAACATGTAGACATGAATACAATTTCCAAGACCGAAACACGCATGCATGGGTTATCTCAAGGTTTCTTGGGTAGAGCGGGTAGACATACACTATCATGAACTGACACACATATACACGGACAATGGGCAACATTTTGGGCTCAACGGAATGAGCATTTAGTTAATTTAAAAGTTATTTTCTTATGTAAGAACATTGGTCATATGATCATATCAACTGCATTAAATATTTTTCTTCAAGAAACATTTGTTAACTGATTTTAAAATATCGCAAATTACTACATCAAATGTGTCCTCCAACTAAATCCGACTTAATGCTAACCACAAACCCTGTTTTGGACACATAACTGCTATTATAATCCAAATTTCACTTATTTCGGATGGATCCGAATGTCTTCCTCCGCCTACTTCAGCTTTTTTTTGATTGAAAAGGGGCTTTTCTGTCTTCAGAAGCGAAGGTTAGACGAAATAAAGGGGTAAACAAAGCTAAGAGGAGCAGAAAACATCACAAATCCAATCTACTTGACGGAATTATGTTTTCTTACTTTCCGCTGTAGTCTCTTAAGCGAAAACATCATAGCTATAGATGATGGCAGAGTTGGAAAAGGGTGTTTTGGAGAACCGAACTACAGGGTGTTTCTCTCTCTTTTTTTACTTAGCACTGGATTGCCCCTGGCCTATTCGCACACATTTCGCGGCTGGTGTTTCTCTTTTATGTGTGATCATATTGGCTCAGAAAATGGCAAAAAAATCGTCCATGCTTATGAAGTAAAAAAGCAACGAATATTATAAACAATGATCCTATTAAAACACATAGCAGCTGACCCTCCAAATTTGAGAATGGCTAGAAATGGAGCATTTTTCTGGAAAAAGTTCATGGATATCAATTTTCCTTCGTGCCTTACCAAGGCTATGAACAGTTTAACATCAAGGTCATTGAAGTAAAAGTATTAGAAATACTGTATGAGCAGAGATATTAGGGAAACTGATAGTGTCTGAACAAAGTACCTTCTATTGTCAACTGCAGTTGTTTTAAAAATTAGGGCACCTAAAATGTGGCCAAAATTTCTCCAAATCCCTATTTGATGCCCCTCAGTCAAATGAAGTAGTGCTAAAAAGGCTTACTATATTTGCAACACAGATAGGACCACAACAAATATTTCTTAACAGGCTCTACACTTTTTGACTTCATAAGCCAAAAACCTACATTTATGGCCCTTCTGATATATAATAAAACATATAAAACACCCAGTATATAACAAAAAGTGTCAGTATAAACACTAACTTGATTGGGACTATGCATTGAAACATTAAAAAAGCTAACTAGACTTTCACACGCAGTTTATCATCCCATAACTTTCTTGTCTCCTTCTTGCTTTCACCCAACATCAACATCTGTTACGAGACAATCTGTAGCAGATGGAAACAATTAGTAGCAGAGGTCTCGACTCACTTGTAGACGGGTTAGGAGAACTTGCGAGCGGAAAATGCGCTTACATATATCCATATTTAATGCAATGTTATTGTCGTCCACTGCAGTATTGCTGGTCATCTATTAAGGCCTTCTATAGATGAATGAATGATAACTGGTTTGGCTGTACAGTGCAACATACAGGGTGTCTCATAATTCATGTAACACTTTCAAATCCTTATATCTTCTAAGCCCTTGGGATTACAACAATGCTTATGAAGTAAAAAAGTAAAGAAAATAGTGGGAAATTTTATATGGTACCTTTAATAAATGAAATTTTAACTCTCATTTTTTATTACACAGGATCTAAAGCAAGGTTCCATTTTTGGCCTGATCCTACTTTTGGGCCAGTTTGGCCAAATTTAAATAGTATCTAAATTTTAAAACATGAATAGTAGGACTCTAAAATCCAAATAAAAATGAAATAGGCATGGAAACATAGCTGGAAATGGCCAAATAAATAGGAAATAAAAATGTTTTTTTGTGCTTGTTTATTCAACATGACCTTAAATTATAGTAAACACAGTGACTTAACATAATGGCTCATATAAAATTTCCCACTCTGATTTACATTTTTAACTTCAAAGGGAATGTGATAAATTGCCGTATAAGCAAGTAATTGATGTTCAAAAGTGTTACACGAATTATGAGACACCCTGTAAGTTAAACTGCATACTTTTCCTTAAAAAGGCCACTTTTTTGGAAACCGAGATTCCTTCAAAAACCGACATTTTACAAACCGACGTCGGTTTCGGTTTCGGTTTTTAAATAAACCGAAATTCGGTTTTCGGTTTTCGCACGTCCTTAGAAAGACATTTATAATTATATGTGCAGGCGGTTAATTTTAAAGAGCAAACTTAATAAGGGGGCCTCAGAAAGGCAATAACATGGGATTTTTTTCTCTCGTCCTACAATCTTAATACCTACTTGCAGTACTTCCTTCCCTGCGGTACCCTCTACGTTCGGAAAAACTACTTACTTCAAAACATTATTGAAGGAAAAACAACAGACTACAAAGGAGGAAAACTTATCAAGGTAAAAACGTAAAACCAGACAAGGATACTTTTCTATTTCATTGGTCAATTATTTATAAATACATTTTTCTAGAAAATATTACTTGGTTTGCAAGTGCATAATTCTTGACTAATTTTCCGCATAATAATTATTGGTCTGTTTGGTGAACAAATTAATTGTATAACTTTTGCAATCTATATAAATTCTGCAGTGCCGTGATATATGATAATCGTACAAATAACAAGATTCAATACCGATTCTACCTTATAATTAACCAATTTATCAAGCTTAGGAAGAATTACATTTGAAAAGTAATTTTAGAAATTTTCTTGCAAAATGTAATTTTTGAGGTAATTTAGGTGTAATTCTTTGTTATTGTAATTCCTAGAATTACGCAATTGTTGACTTTTCTTGACATATGTTATTGTAATTCTTGTAAAATAAATGTAATTTCCCAATGCTTGCAATTTATATTGCATTATTTAACATGAAAAACTGATTCTCATATTTTTATTTATTTTTTACCTTGCAGATTAACAAGAAAGATGAATGTTGTGTACAATCTGTTGGGTAATACTTTCCTTTCCTTAGGAGACCTCACAGACTGGCAAGTGTTCGCAATTCTGCCGAGCAATTTTTCCAATTTCTGCCGGCAGTTTTCGCATTTCTGACAAGCAATTTCTGGGACTCAGATTTTACTTCAATGAAAAATATTCTAAGTCCCAGAAATTTCCTTGGCAGAAATGAGAAAAGCTGCCAGTCTGAGAGGTCTCTAATAGAGTGTTCTTGGAAAGAAATAATTTATAAAATATCATACAAATAACATGATTATAGAAAGTATTTACTATAAATACTAATATAATAAGGCCCAATTCCAAACTTTTTTAGGCTTTCAGAAATTAATTGTGTTGAAGGTGAGTATAGTTTTGGTGTGTTTTCCCGCGGCTTTTGGAGGAATATTCAACCGCTTTTTGGCAACTTTAGCAGATGGCACCTTTAGGCCTGCCATTATTTCTACTCCACAAAGGTAGTGAAAACACAGAAGCGCTACTAGTAAAAAAGTAAGTTTTCAGGAGAGCCAAAAACATCTTTTTAGCATATTTGCCAGATAACTTTTGTAATATCAGTCAGAAATATACCAAACTATCAATTTTAGTGGAAAACCATGCACTTAGCATGTGTGTCAAGTCTGGAACCTCTCCCATGGATACTTTGAGAGAATAAGCGGAGGCTTTCTCTGCCTTTGGTTTTACCCAATTTCCAAAGGGCTGCAACAAAGGCAGAGAAGACACTAAGGCAAAAATGACCAAATTTAAGTAGCCCAATTTGGCTTTTAATTCATCAAAAACATTACACAATGTGTAGAATTGATCCAATAAGAGCCTAATCATAAACTATAAATGCATTTTGAGTCATTTAAAAGCATTTTAGTTTTTTTTAGTGTTTTGCCCCTCCAAATTCTGGGCGATCCCCAAGGCAGAGAAAAATTTGCCTTAATATCCACCAATATACATGATAGAGAGCTAATTCTTTTTGCACAAG
>LR140268.1:0-18042 GCA_900659605.1 Tisbe holothuriae | reverse complement strand
CACGTTTCAAACCAAGTTCGGGATAGCTGTTAATGAAACCGCAAACAAGGATAGGAGGGCTGGGTTTCTAAAACATCATGGAAGCTAGATACAGTTTCAAATATGTTATATAATTTACAAAGGTGATTACATTCACATATATTTTACAAGAATTACAGTCACACAACTAAAATTATGTGGTCATTGGGGCTATGTATGACTTTATTCCAGCAACTAAAGGTACTATTATAATGAATACTTAAACTTAATTAATATAATTGCCTTGAGAACTGCAGTAATTACCTTGTACTGAATCATTTCCAATGTGGCAAATGTATTAACTGTATCATAACTGATCATACTTTCTTAAAGTTCTGGACCAATACGGATGTTCAAAGGAAAATAAACAAATAGTTCCAAATCTGGTTATTATACACCAGTATGCAGTATAATATTAGCTTGAAAATTGCTCTATACAGAGTTTGCAACATCTCTTGTACCTTATATAGCAAATAGTTCCAAATCTGGTTATTATACACGTACACCAGTATGCAGTATAATATTAGCTTGGAAATGGCTCTATAGAGAGTTTGTAACATCTCTTGTACCTTATATAGCTTCAGTACAGACAGTATAACATAGCCTAAATGTGTCTTTGGCTCTCCTGTAAAGGTATAAATTTAGCCAGAGAACACTTATCATTTGGAAAGCCGAATATGGCTTCTAAAGAAACCGGACCCCTCCCCTAGTATTATAATTATGTTAATATCCGGTTAGAAGAAAAAAGGCCTTTTCTCTCTCACTCACACTAACGTGCAGCAGCAGCTCAAAGGGGTCAACGGAAAACGGAAAAGAAAGTGTTTTAAAATCAACGTCGTCGTAAATAATGAAGAAACATTTGAAAAGCGACTTTCTCATTGTGCAGGAAGTGATGAAGAGGACTTATGACGTTATTAAGGGGACATAATGAAATGTTGTTAGGAATCTCAGAATCTGAGACTTATAGTAAAAATGGCAAAGAGTTTGCCCATTAAAAAGGCGACTCTAAAACAGTGTATTAGTATACTGTAACTATACTCTTATTTGAAATAAGTATGAAATAAACGGGGGCGTGGTACCCGTGATTGCAAGTCGCTCGTCCCTGCAAACCAAGAGATTGCAGGTTTGATTCCCCCCAGCGGCATGATGATGAAAATTGTGATTACGGCGTACTGGTGAATGAACTGAAAGGTAGTTCCCAAAAATATACAATAAGGGATCACCATGAAAAAAATTAAAGTCTGTAATAAAAACTCACTCAATATTTTTTTGTATTTAATATATACTTTTTCAGAATGAATTATAAAGGAATATATCACAGCCAGTACAGCCTCTTATATCGCCAATTTAATTATCCCACAACATGTCAAGACAGTTTTGGGGTCAGAAGGACCTATTCTAGCATATCTGATCATCTGTGGGGTCCTGAGACGCTGGCCTTTTTTGCCATATAGTGTTGAAAATAGCTAAATATACCCATTAACAGCTATAACATAAAAATTTCCTCTTAGCTAAAGCATACCATGCTGTACCCTACCATGTTAATGTCAGGTAGCTAAATCTTGGCACACTTAATCCTATGACTACTAGGATGAATGTGTGATAATATCAGAAGAATTGAACAATCTACTTACTTTTTCCTATTGCTCACATTGAATGCCATGGCTATGTAGGATTTTGCCACTTTCTTTATTATTTAGTGGAATAACACATATATGGATATTCCTCAAAAGGCCAGCGTCCAGGGACCCTACACTAAGTTTCAATGTCTTCAAAATAGATTTTCCTCTATAAAACTGCTTTTAAACATGTTGGGATAATTGTTTTGGCAATATTGTGAGCTGTACAGGGAGTGAATATACATGTACTGTATATCTTTTATGAATAAGGCGTCTAATAACCGACCACCCATTTTCTTCTTTTCTTCCAGGGCGGCACAGCCACCGGCTCCTGTGGCACCGTCTCCTGGCAGATTGAGCACCTGGACACCCGCCTCATCGTCATGTGGAGCGTCCCATTCAACTTCAACCTCCACGACAGCTACTTTGCCGTCGGCATGATCTTCAACCGGGGCCGGTTCACGTCGTCCGGGTATTGGTTCAACCAGATGTACTACTCTGAGAAGGGGCCGTACAAGAGGGGGGAGGCGGGGAAAGCGGTCGTCTTTCAGGTAAATTATTAGCTCAAATCGGAAGGATTTAACTGTTAATTGAGGATAATCATCATTATAGCAATTCGGATTCCTATTTCATATGAAATATATTTAACTGTATTATTCTGATTCTTCCAGAACTCAGCCGTCCTCGTCCACGGCTACATGGAACCGTCCACCTACCACCCACTGCTCAACATCTCCGTGATCCCCCAGGTGCCCTACAAGCTAGCCCCGCAGGTCTGGCGGAAGCTCTACAGGGCTGACCATGCAAGGTTCTTTGGCGGGGCAGCCCCCACAAGCCTCACGCAACCTCTGCTAATACTATCATGTCTTCTTGCGGCGCTGCTGTCCACTTGGTGTCTACAAGGGGGCAGCCGCAGGGCTAGCGGCGGGTCCTTAGCCCCGGGGGCTAGGCAGCAAATCCGGACTGATAGATAAAATTGAGTGTTTGATGTTTTCAAAGGCCTTAACGTGTTCATTGAAACATTGATGTCTATTGAAAAGAGAATTAGATGCAATACAAACTGGAAAAAGACATAAAAGGACGCATATTTTGTGCAAAGTGGTTACAAGAGGATCTTTTTGTATATTTTCTACGGCAATAAAATATATAATAAAGTATATATCTCAAGTTACATAGAGACAATAAAATGATTATTAATAATACATATATGAAGATATGAAAATGAGACAAATATTTGAACATTAAAAATTCCAATATATTCAAATACTACCAAAAATGTCTACCCAAGAACAGTGTTCAACATAATCATTTTTGAAGGAAAATGACACATCTTATGACAAAATAACATTCTAAATAGCAGCCAGCTATCAATCAAGAACAATGATGCCCAAAACCAACTTTTTTACATTTTTAGAAAACAAATAGACAACACAATAGAAACTTGCCAATATGAAGAACCCAATACTTCCTTCTTTTTGAGAATACATTCCAATATGATTTGATATGATTAAATTCAATAACATTCCAGTGTGAACACCAATGAAAGACAGATAGAGAAAGAGTTTATTATTACTGGCACAGTGGTTTGGAATACGTTATTGGTGCCAAAATGTGAAACCTGTCCAATATTAAAATAATTTTAATAAAGAAAATAATTTAGGAGAAAATTACAAATTCCGGGCTATAAACACATTACTTTTCTTCCAAGTAGAAGGAATGTTCAAAATATATAATTCTGAAATCAGATATGAGACTATGAATTAAACAAATAAAATATATACAAGTTTAACCTTTTTTGAAACTTTTTATGACAATGTGATATGAACATAATTATTAAGTTTTTTTTCTTTGAAAACTCATTATAATCAACTATTTTTTCATTTATTTGTACATTTTCCCCCACATATATGAATTCAGCCAAGCGTTATAATTCTCATATCCTCTAAACTAATTTTCAAATATTATCATAAACTAAATGCTCCATGATGCTATCTTTGATTGAAGAAAAACTATATTATAGGTGAAAAATATTAAGGATAAATAAACGAAAGGCTTCAAGTTTTACTGCCAAATAATATATTTGAATCAGTCATAGTTTTTACTTGCGGGCGCCGCGGAGTACAGAATATATCCCGCCTACACGTAGATTAGTTTATTTTAAAACTGCAATCCCAGACTCGTTCCAAATTTGTTCCCAGATTCGTTTCCAGATTCGACTGTAACAGTTATGAATTAGAAGAGGTTGCGTGAGGGAGAGAGTGTGAGACTGGAAATGCAGTGTTAAGGCAATACAAAGTAAGAGACTGAAGATGCAGTGTTAAAGTAATACAACTCTCTTATAAACGAATCTGGAACGAGTCTAGAAAAAACGAGTTCGGGAGAACTAAAAATTTAAACTAGGCGGGTAGTAAACTCCACGTAGTGAACAAACTAGCTCTAATACACCTAAGATATAACTACATGAATAAGTCTATATAAAAGCTTCAACTTAGCAGTGTTTACTATGGATGAATCAGGGTATATTATTGCGAATAATAACATTGGAATAAAGCTTCGTACAATCCTTGCATGATTTTTGTATTAGAGAAGAGATCGTGACACTTACCGTATATATGTAAGTGTTAATTCTCCGATCCTGATATTACTAAAATGTTATAAAACATATACCGTATACTAGCAGTTCATAAGGAGACTCCTTAATGCGTGCGTATGCGCGCGTACGCAAAAAAAAGAGTTCGCCGTTTTTACCTGTGCAAAACTTTTTCTGCCTATCTCAAATTCACCTTGGCCAAGTAGCCCAAGCCAAGAAAGTGAATGTGAGTTAAGTGTAGATACTTTAAAGCTAATATATTCCGAGTGTTCGACTGCTCATTACTATTATACAGGTAAGGGACATATGTACCCCCATATTCAGTTTACACTGGTCCATATTTTCAGCATGATTACTCCAGTGAGAGTTGATATCAAGAGTTTCACCAGTTCGGCTTCGGGCGGATACACAATCGGAATTTACAAAAGGACTGACGGCTATGAAGCCTTGAGCAGGAAAATTTCCCACCTTGTGTTCCGAGATGCTAAAGCTTTGGACGAGTACAATGAACCCGTAATAGGTCACCCAGGGCTTGTTCATCAAAGGACAAAAACATTGAAGTTCTACCTTAGCATCACACTCCGCTATCCCCGCCTTGCAACCGTGATGGCGATCTGCAGTGGCACAGGAAAAGAGTTGCATCCAGAAATCCTGCTTGATGACACCAAAAAGGGGCACAATTTTAGTCTAACGTGTATTGAATCTCATGTCGAGGCACCGCTGGTAACGCTTATATTCTCGTTTGGTGAAATATTCCCTGCAATGGAATCCAACCTGATCAACTATGTGACTAGTTCAATGCCAACCGATTACGCACTGATGACCTCAGATGGACGCAGGCTCCCATGTCACAAAGTTATGCTTGCATCGCAATCGCCAGTTCTGCGGACAATGTTGGACAGCCCATTGAATGAGGACAATAGGGAGTCATTGACTCTAAATGATGTTGAGCCTGAGGCTGTGAGGCTGTTTCTGGAGAGTATCTATCCAGAGCATTGTCACATGGAGGAGTGGAAGAGCGTGTTTGAGGACCAGGACAGCTGCAATGAGAATCCAGTAGAATTAAGGCAGCAAACCTTGTTGGACATCAGCACCCTCGCACACCTCTACCAGGTCAACAACTACAACCTCTCGAAAGTTGAGTTCGACCTCATGGAGTGCATTGACATTGACTGCGCCTTTGACATGCTCGTCCATGCGCATCGATTCGACTACACGCGGCTGGTGGAAGAGGCTCTGAACAGGATCCTGGAGCAGTACAAGACGTTGAAGGAGTTGATGCGATCTCCGGGATGGAATAATCTTGTGGATGAGTATCCGGATATTATTGAAGTGCTGGTTCGGGATGTGGAGGTCTCACGGAAGAGGAAGCCGGTTCTCATGGAAGCTCACAAAGCGAGTAAAGTGGCAAAGTGACAACGTCGTCTTCCTTGACAAGACTCAGGATGCCTTTGTGAATGCCTATGAGATGAAAGAGCTGTCTCAGTCTCTACTCGGTTGAGAAGTGCCACCGTCCAGTCATCAAAGTAGGTTTAATATAGCGAAGTTATTGATAATAGTGTTTAATCTCAAAATGATCAAATATAGTGGATACCGTTTTTTATAAACTATGTCGAGTGTTAAGTTTGCTTTTTGTATATCTGAGAAAAATAGGCGACTATAGAGTACTTTGTTTGTCAATATTCTGACTGGCTTTGCGTAACATAAACTTTTATGATTATCACCGAATGTACATAGAAATTACTTCAACTACAGTACTAAATGCCAATGCATGCCATCCTGAAAGGGACACCAGTTTAATGAGGTCTTCCATTGCAGATATGGCCATAATTAATTTAAAATGGGTGTACAGTAACTGTACACCGATGACAATATCTTCGCGGAATCCTCACATGGACCCTCTCACTGAAACCTTATCAAGAGCTTCTAGTCACTTTGAAAGCATGCTGTCCTCTCACTGGAGAGGAGGTCTTTAGCAAGGAACAAGTTGATTGCTGGTTAACCGGTTAGGATAGGTGGATCACAGACTTTTTATGCTGCGACTCTTGGAGTCCTACTACAATCCAACTAGGGATGTTCAGCAACATATGTGCCGTGTCATATTTTTGCATAGAGGTGCTTCTCGATCTCTGAAGTTCCTTAGTGGCATGGACATATTTCCTTCTAGATCAAATGCCATTTCAGTAATTCCGCTTCTTTCGAACTATACATAAACTTAGCCAAAATATATGGGGCCACAGTGCAAGGAAAATATCAGAAGCCAGTTTCCGATCACTTTTTTTCTTGCTAAGCGTGATCCAAATCCGATTTCGCTTCATAAAATGGATCAGATTTGGACTAACTCGCTATATACTAATTG
Organism: Tisbe holothuriae; assembly: GCA_900659605.1. Taxonomy (NCBI): domain Eukaryota; kingdom Metazoa; phylum Arthropoda; class Copepoda; order Harpacticoida; family Tisbidae; genus Tisbe; species Tisbe holothuriae. The sequence goes on along the minus strand of LR140268.1, from coordinate 11,456 downwards.
CGTAGTCACGATCGGCTGAGATCACTCAGTTTTGGAACTTTTTGACTCGATTGCACATTTGCCTGCAAACAAATCGATGCAAAATTGTACTGGAGACAGGATCAATCAAGATCCATCTCAAGAGAAAGAAATATTTGTTTGGAACTTTTCTAAGCAGCTGCACAGGCCGCTTAGGCTGAAACTTTTGGCCCTTGCCAACCTATCAAGCTAACGGTGGGTGACTACTCATTTGGTATATAGTGGAATTAATTTGGACTAATCCGCGGTCTAAGAGCAAAAAAGTTCGAACGGAAACCGGCTTCAGGTTCAGGGATTGTGATGTCAGAAATGGTGTTGTCCGGATTCTGCTAGATATTAGCTCTTTTGGCCCGCTACACCAGCTAGCTATACCAACTAAACAACTCTCTGACTTTAACATAGTTGAATATAATTTCGTTCGCTTGTGTCATTCAAATTGTGCATTTGCAATTTTTGCGCAAGCACATCCCTCGTTTTAGATAAAATCGTCTGATCGTCTTAAGGAATTGTCAAGAAATGTCATTATCATTGTCAAGATAGCCTTTTATATATGTATTTCGATTTGTATGTTTGTATATAAATTGCTAAATTGACGCCTCCAGGTCTATGGGCAAAAAAATGACTGGTCTGAGCTTCGTTTATTACGTCAGATTAATTGAGGCGTTTCTTCAAGTATTCTACAATGTACACTTTCGAACAAAGATTTTAGCTTAATCATGAACAACCCGTTAAGAGGTTGTATGGGATTGAAAAGTTCAGTTCCGCCTAGCTGCTCTTTTTACGTATCAAAGAGATAGGTGTCCTTCATACCCAACAACATTCTTGATCATACCACAGAGAGAATGGAGTCCACTTGCTCAGGCAGAGCAGGTAAATACAGACACTACTTGAGCCAACTTGCGTTAGCTGTGAGTTCTTATGAAATATCTTCTACAAATGAATAAATCTACTTAAAGCTGGTGTCTGGTGCTATAAAAAGAAATCGTCCAAAAATTCAGATATACCAATAATTAGCAAGCAAAAACTTTAAAAAGACGATATGATTTCATATACGGTGCCATTGGATCTCAGTAGATATGACGAATGTGTAGTAACTGTTCATAAAAATGCATCTCATAATGAAAGTGACTTCAGAGCAATGAACAATGAAACATCAGTAGTGACCATATCAAATTTAATGTGGAGAAACCTTGATGCAACGAGCGGAAGACTCTCTTGGACCCTTAAATTAGCACCCTTTGAAGAGCGTCTCGTTACTTTAAAATCATGCTGCCCCTACACTGGAAAAGAGGTATTTGGAGAGTTTGAAGTTAAGGACTGTCATTACGGAAAGACTTTTGCAAGGAGAGTCCCACGTTATACAAGGAGACAGGGGAGCATTGCGCTTAACCGTGGAATTGATCTGATCTTCACTTTTGGAAGGGTCATACCCAATATTGAGACAACTATAACACATTATATCACCAGTGTCATGAAGCCGGATTATGCCATTGTGGATGCAAATAATCATAAACTTCCTTGCCACAAGCTGGTTCTGGCAGCTCAATCTGAAGTCTTCCGGACAATGTTTCAAAGTCCACTTCAGGGAAAAGACGATCATGCAGTTCTCAGGCTTACGGACGTGAAGCCTGAAGCAATTTGTCTGCTACTGGAGAGCCTCTACCCAGAGGAAGCTCATATTATGGAGTGGGGTCAGGGAAACAACCGAGGTGGGAGAAAAAGGACCAGGGAGGTTGCACAAAAGGAGAAGCTATCAGATCAGGCCCAGATAATGCTAGATTTTAGCTCTCTTTCTCACACGTATCAACTCAACAACTACAAATTTAACCAAGTTGAACTTGACCTTTGTGCCTTGTGTGATTCTGACAGTGCTTTTGCAATGTTTGCCCATGCCAGTCGGTTCAATTATAAACGGCTGAAAGAGATCGCAAGGATGGCCATATTAGCCAAATACAAAACCCTGAAGGAGATACTGAACTCAGAGGAATGCAAAGAATTCAAGGAAGGGTATCCCGATATTATGGATGATTTGGCTGAAGGGGTTCACCTTGTAGGGAAAAGGAGAAAAACATGAACAGTATAAATATTTGCAACATATAATATAAGAAGACTGACATCAGAAGCCGGTTTTTGTTTAATCTTTTTTCGGTTAATCGTGGCGTTAATCGTGATTTTGATCCATTTTTATTAAGCGAAATCTGATTTGGATCACGATTAGACTGAAAAATAATTCAAACAAAAACCGGGGTCAGATATAATATCAACAGGAAGAAGAAAACAAAGCTAACAATACTATTAAATATGCACAAGTCCATGGAAGTTCAAGAAGTTCATGCGGCAATAACTTCAAATGTAATATATGTCAAAAAGGATTAACTGTTACTTAATAATAATACGAATATACGAGTAATTTAAATTGGAGATTCTCTGAAATAATGTGCTTATTGGATTTTTACTTATTTACTCACATTGGGTGTGTTTCATGGGCCCATATATTAATTCATTTATATTACCGCACGGCCGCGTACCAATACATTTAGCAACATGTACTTCAGTTTTAAGGGGTTTCCTGCACCAGGACGATTGTGAGGAAAACTGCAGGAATACTACCGGAAAACTACTGGAAAACTTCCTTCTTAAGAAGTTTTCTGGTAGTTTTCTTGCAGTTTTCCTGCAGTTTTCCTCCTTCTCCAGCCAGCTGGGCAGTGTGTGCAAAAAGGAAAGGAGAAGTTTTCTGGTAGTTTTCCAGAAGTTTTCTGAAAGTTTCCGGCAGTTTTCCGGTAGTTTTCCTTCAAATCGTCCTGTTGGGTGGGGGTTATACTGTATTTTCTCAGAATAATAAATATATTATTTTCCTCTTTCTTTCCTTGTCTAGGAGAGCTCTAAGGACAGCGGGGTGCAGGGAAGTGCCGTTTCAGTATTGTTAAATTTTGTCGAGCAGATGCGGTGATTAAAACAAATGGGATAGACACGAAATAATATTTTTTCAGGTTACTGATACTTTTCAGTGCCAGAAAGCATTCTTAAAATATTAATAATTATACCATGTTTATGACATTTTTTCAACAGTATGACTATTTTATGCAAATATATTAATTTAGTTTATCCGTTTCATACGGATAACTTTAATCTAAATACAGTGGGAAAAAAACTTAATAATTGAGCGCAAACTCGTGGCATAATGGTTAGTGCTCGAAGCCTTCTACGCAAGGGGCCGGGGTTTGATTCTCGGCCTTGGCAGATGGATTGTACAACTGCTCCCACAGTCTCTCATGGACTTGGCCTAGTGGGGTGGGGTGCTATTTCAATGAATCTGAAAAGGTTGGGTCCAAAATTATATGGATGCATCTTCTTAAAAAAATTAATAGTTCGGTAAACAAAAAAGCAGCATACAACTACCCCAAGATGATATAACTAGAGGTGAAGCGGAGTAGCTCAGCTATAAGGGGACAAGTTTTCCGTGCGTACGTTGATCGGCAGATTACTATGCTACCTAGCAGAAAGAAAGAAAACATAAGTTTTACTACGAAATTTGGAAATTGAAACTAAGAACATAATTTCAAGGGGAGGAACATTTTCCTAGCATTTTGCATATTGTCTGTTATCGTAGTTGATGGTAGTTTCAATAATTAAAAATAATAATTAATCTATGATGTCACAGCTGCTTTTTTCTTCTGCAAAATATTTCTGCCACCGTGCGTCGCAATCTTGAGGGATTCCGAGCTTGCTTTTTAGGTCCAAAGACGAATTTTAAACAGAAACGTTTTTGTTATTAAAGTGTACTATGACAAAAGAAGATTAGCTTTACTTATATGTATACATAGATAAGCTTAATTTATTGGATGCAAACTCACATATACATCAAATTTAATTATCCGAGCTTTGATTCATTTTTGGTACCAATTGCTGTCAGGGACATGTCAACCCTTGCCTTATCATGATTGGCTGCTCATTTGTCTCACGTAGAATGGCCTGTGATTGGCTCACTTGTCTCACATAGTCACGTGACGTCATCACATGTTTCAGCTGTTGACTAAGTGCGGAACCAGATTTTCCTGATCCGATCAACCTTTAAATATACCCGCCTTGGGTGATATAGAGTTAAAAGATTTAATGTAGTAATTTTAGACTCCCAGAGGCGATTTATGAAAGCGAGGGCATTATTAATTTTGGCCAAGTTATAATAGGTTCTCTTTCAGACGCCTTCGCTCGGACCCTTCAGTACCCAGGAGAAGGCCATCAGACTACGACGAACTTCATTACAATTACAGTAACAGACGTCATTAAAAGTTAATGTTAAAAATATATAGGATCGCTACAAGATACTTTAAAAGATAAAAAGAGTACGATATCGGATACATCAAAAAGATTCAAGACCATTTCCAGAGCTGAGAAGTAATAAACATTAATGTTATATTTAGACAATGAGGAGTCTTTGAATGAGTGACAATGTCATATTGTATTGAGCCCTTCTGTTTTTATCTACAAGTTTAAATATACATGAGGCTGTTCATATTTTGAAGGGTGAAAAATGTTCCAGTTATACAAAATACATGCAATAATTGTAAATGTTGAATTTAAATATTAATCAGTGATAAAACTCACCTAGGGCAATCAAATGAATCAATTGACATTAACAACCCTCCTTCTTCATAATAGAAAGTTTAAGGTTAAATTGTGAATATTACATACATTGTGATATTTAAAATGCTGAATGCTAATACAGAATATTAAAAGTCCAAAAGAATAAACTTTGCCTTTATTTATTTATTAATCAATAGTAGGGTATAATGTTACTTATATATACGGACACAAGACTTCCTTGAGAGACCTTCCCCAACTACAGGGTGTTTTTTTTTTAAATTGATCAACTTTGCAGCTATGTAGCTCAGTTTGTGTGCATGATATCAATTTTGTTATGAAATCAAAAAATATTTTTTGGACATGGAAGTTTTGTGTCAAGCCTTTCAAAATATATATTTGGTATTATTTGTCATCCTCCAAGTGCAAAAATTTAAATTGAAAATAAAGACAGTTAAATCAAAAATATTATGAAAAACCTGTACCTACATGCTTAACAAATGCTCAAAGAAAATTATAATCCATTTTGAGGTCCATTGAAGTTTATTTTGAGGCTTTTTGAATTTTGACATTTTTGTGATTTTTGGAGCATAATTTACCCTTACATTGCAAGAATAGCTCTGGTGTTAAGAATCACCATAAAAAAGGTAATCCAAGTATGGCAAACAAAACTTCCATGTCCAAAAAAGATTTTTTGACTTCATAACAAAATTGATATCATGCACACAAGCTGAGCTACAGGTCCGCAAAGTTGATCAATTTAAAAAAAACACCCTGTATGTATAAAGTTACTATATCCTGGTACCAATGTAGGAACAATAATGCTATTATTATTGTGGCAATGAATGCCAAAATAGACTGATTGTGGCTTTTAAAACCCTTTTCTTGTAGCAATTATTAATGTATATTATTCAGTATAAGTAATTTACAGTATAATATAGTATACTTTCCTAAGAAGATAAGAAGGAAGCAACTGTAAATAATTAAAATAAGTAAATAGTTTAAACTAAAAGTGTATCCAGAGAAGCCTTCTTCCCTTAGAGGTCATTCATACCGTTAACAAGGCTAACTTGAAGTAACTTCATTTGGACCTCCAAGAGGCCAACTGAAAACATTCCAGTCACAGTGGCTTCAGAAGACACACTTGCCGGATATTATTTAACAAACAGGGTTAACCGAAAGCATCACAGACACAGCTGCACAGTGGCTTCATATGACACAGTTTGACATTTACTCGTATGAATCATTTAATAAACAGGGTAATTAAAACATTTTCTGTGTTACCATTGTAGCAGCTATTTCTATAGAGCTCCCGAGAGTTCTGAGAAATAACGCAATTAATTAACAAATACAACACAATTTGCACGGTGCTCTGATGTAATTGAGTCAAACAAGAAACTTTTCATTTGGGAATCAGGCTGTATGGAAAGTACTTCTTTTGACCTTAGGGTAGGTAAACAAGGTCTCGCTGGTGCAAGGGTATTAAAATAGTTCTTTTCCAGTATTGTGAGCGTATTATTAGTTCATATTTAAATAGCAAACACGTACGATGTATGATATAACTAGAACTCGAATGATACGCTGCATTTGTATTGCTAATAAATGTAAGGGTATAATTATGGGTCATGGACAAAAAATGTTAGGACTGGTAGATAAAATCTAAAGCTCTTCAAAGGAGAACGAACATAATTGTATAAACGAAAAATTGATTTTTGTAACCCCGCGAGTACAGTAACTACAGTCTACAATGGGTTCGTATATACCGATTACATTTCATTCGCGGGATCAACATTCAGATATTTTCCCGGCATCTGATTCAGATTGGCTAATTTCATGAACAAAAAGAAACTTACTCATCACAATGAGGAACGCTATAAAACGTTCAAAAATAGTAACTTATTTTAAGCTAGGTGGCAGTGCTCAGAACACAGTTCTAAGATGGATGTCTCAGCTGGCTCAGCTTATAACACAAGCCAGCTCGCACTGCCACCTACCTTTAAAAATAGCTACTATTTCAGCCTTATATTGCGTTCCTCATTAAATATCACAATAACCAAATTGTTGACCAATCGGAGGGTTCCATTTTGCCCAAAATTATTTGAATTTCTGAGCCGTCGTAACTTCAATTTCTAAAAAGAATTAGAGTTCTCTAGTCAAAATTGAAGCTCTTCAGAAGAGCCAACAAATGCTTTTAGCATAAGTTTTATAATCTGAACCGATACTATAAGAGTACAAAAGAGGTAAAGGACACTTTTGAGTGCTTATTTAATGCAATTTATAGAATTAGAACAAACAGATTTGGCACCTTATCATTTGGACAGCAGAACTGCATAATTAATGAGTTTATAATATTTTTTATTTGTACTACTATGCAGATTCGTCCACATCCACAGACCTACTATTATCTATGACAATGACATTTGTAATGACAACAGCTCTATCCCCATTGCTGCCATTGTTGTCTTCTCCAGAAGAGTCTCCGGGGTCAGGCCTCTCTGTCGTAGTGGTCTCGTCAGGGGTGGTCACCATTATGGGGGTGTCAACTGCTGGGGCTCCATTTGCTAGAATAAGTTCATGCATGTAATAGTAACTCCTATTAGACATAGTAACTCCTTTTAGACATAGTTGAGACTAAAACAATGAACTTGTTTGCTAGGCCGTTTTTGAACAATTTCTCGTCAGAGGGCAACTCCTGGGTGTGGAGATTTACTTAGTGAAACTTCCAATCAAACATGTCGCCCTCTGACAAGAGAATTGTTCGAAAACGGCCTAGCAAACAAGTTCATTATGGTAGTGTCAATAGAGATCATATTTGACTGTTTGATTATCCTTAAGAAATTTTGATATGGAAGCTTAAACTGGCAGGAAAAATTTTTTCCTAATTTTATTTATTAATTACCACAAAGGGTTAGGGTTACTGTACAGTGCAGCAGTGTGTTCCACAGTATACCTTTGTTTATTGCCAGACAAGCCACCAGCAGAGCACAGATGAAGATTCTAGTGTTCATTGTTGAGTTGGGTGTTGTCAATGTTTGAATGATTGTAAAGTGATTAAGACTCTAATTTATATACCTAATTTTATTCAATTTTGTTTACACAATGTGTCATACAGTCTATAATATAATTATGACAATTGCTTGCTTGTACACTTTGACCGCCATCAGAGCCCTTGTTTGAGACAGTTTCATTAAGATGTTATTTGAATAAGGCTAAAAGTTTGCCAAAGTTATTCTTCTGGAAAGCGGTAACTCCTCAAATGTTGAACGATAAGAATTTATTTCTTCTCACTGTGTCTAAATGACAACAAAGGATAAAACATTTAAATGTGCGTGTGTGCTAGGATGATTTTGCAACAAAATATCAGGAGGGGATTATAGGTCAAGACGTTGATTACGTGCATTTTTCATTTTAGAACATTTTTAATTTTTTTTCTAGTGATCCCTTATTGTATATTTTTGGGCACTACCTTTTGGTTCATTCACTAGACCGCCGTGATCGCAATTTTTCATCATCATGCCGCTGGGGAGGGGATTTGAACCTGCAACCTTCTGGGCCACAGGATTGAGTGACTTACGACCACGGCTACCACGGCCCCCGTTATGTATTACCTTTTTCAGGTTCATTGCAATATCACAGCCTTCAGGGGCAAGTACAAGAGGATCCACTGCTTGAGTTGCCAGATGCCCATCTCCTGTTGGACTTCGTGTGGCAGCTTTTTGGAGAAATCCACCTGCCAAGGCCGGTATTCAAACCCCGGCCCCCTTGAATGGAAATCTTGCATGCTAACCATTCCACCACAAGATTGCACTCCCATATTAACTTTATTTTGTAGAAGATGCTTCAAGAGTTTCTGCTCATGCTTTTGCAATTTTCCATCCACCCTATAATGACTACAGCCATGGAAGTTGTTCAAGACCAAAGGGACTCGGATCTATTTAGAGATGTATGTAAATAATGGAAAAGGGGGGAAGTGGTAGCCGTGATCGGAAGTCGCTTGTCCCTGCGACCCAGAAGGTTGCGGGTTCAAATCCTCCCTGCGGCACTTGAGCTTTTATGACATGTCTGGTGAATGGACCAAAAGGTAGAGCCCTGGGTAACAAGGGATGATCCAGCAAACTTTTAAAAAAAATATTAGAAAACTATGTGTTAGGCTGGCGAGCATGGAGACAGTGGACTGGGCCAGATATTATAGAGAAATCATTAAATCAGTTAAAATCACCAAGAAATCAATGGTTCACTTCATCATTAAGTTGTTATGAGCCATTATAAGGGTGATATTCCATTTTGTAAACCGGAGTTATGTTCTGATCATAACAAATCATAAAATAGTTTGGACCATGCATAGATATAGGCCATGCATATAAAAGTTTCAGCAGTAATGCAGTACTGGTTAATAAACTGAGTAGTATCCTGGAATGAGTAAATAGCTCAGGTTGAATTCAGTGAATAAGTAAACAAGCAAATATATAAAACATTGTCTACTACTAGACTCTGCATCAATTATATTATTCATAGCTTTCTCAATTTCAGTCAAAGTATTGCAAACCATGCAAATCCATAAGCAGTCCGAATGCTGACATGGGCCAATGTAATGATGAAAAGTATGGCCATTGCTGCTATATGCATCCAGAAACACACATTTTTAGATGTGACAGCTATAAACAACCTAATTGTGATCCATGTCAGATTCCCATTTGCCAGCAGTGCCAGCGAGGCAGGGATACATTAGGAACATGCAATGCTAATATTCCTGGATTTTGTTGTACGGACAAAGGGCAAGACTGCATACCAGACACCAAATGCTTGCCCTGTTCTGATGATTATGGTTGACGTAGATGCAATTCTTGTAATGAAATTTATAAATAAAGTTTTAGATAACAATATAATACTAATTATTGTGCTCCCTTGTTTGTGATACGGAGTGTCCTCAATGCTCTTTACAAGAAGTGTTATATAGTGAAAAAAATTAATCATGAAAATAATGGTCGTTGCTGCTATATGCATCCAGAAACACACATTTTTAGATGTGCCAGCTATAAACAACCTAATTGTGATCCATGTCAGATTCCCATTTGCCAGCAATGCAAGCTTGGTAGAGATACGCTAGGAATATGCAATGCCAATATGACTGGATTTTGTAGCGCAGACAAAGGTCAAGACTGCATACCAGACACAAAATGCTTGCCCTGTTCTGATGATTATGGTTGATTAGTTATCTCCATGTATAATTGCAATGAATTTTATAATACTTTTAGATAACAATAAAACACTAATTATTTGCGCTTTTTTGTTCATAAAACAGTGCCGTAAGACGTAATACTTAGTGATCTTAACAGGGTTATATTATATTGTCTATAAACACCCTAATTGTGATTCATGTCAGATTCCTAAAACTTGCAAGATATGCAAGCGTGGTAGAGATACGCTAGGAACGTGCAATGCCAATATTGCTGGATTTTGTTGCGCAGACACAGGTCAAGACTGCATACCAGACACCAAATGCTTGCCCTGTGCTGATGATTATGGTTGATTAGTTATCTTAATGGATCATTGTAATGAATTGTATAATGCTTTTAGATAACAAAAAACAATAAATATTTGCGCTTTTTGGTCATGAAACAGCGCCGTAAGTCTCTACCCCTCCGTATAATGTGTTTCATATTGTAAAAATGTGTATAAGCCAAGATCTGGCCATTTTGGATTTACATTTAAAGGCCCAGAACACCCTGCGGCCCTTGAAAAAATGAATTGTTTTCACGGCGTGCAGCAGCTGGTCAATATACTGAAAGGTGTCCTGGGTAATACTAATACCCATGTATTAATTCGATTTTTAAATAGGCATTACTCGTAATATAATTATGTTGGCATCAGATTATCTTATGATCTTTAATTTATATGTAATAAGACACTTCAGGTTTTATGTTGTAACATAATCCAGAAATAAAGAATTAGTTGCAAAGTTGACAGTGCAGTGCCATATATGAACAGAATCTTAAAAGTGTGGAGGACATTCATATGAGGTGTATAAAATTATTGACAACAGTCAATTTTATGCACACATTATATTTTTTTACAGAATGATGCATCAGGAGCAAGGATTTCTGTTCATATTTGTGCTATTTTCAATTTACCTTATTATTACACTAGCTGCAGCTGAGCAAGTTGTTCAAAAGCAAAGGGACATGGATGTGTTTAGAGATGTAAATATAAACAATTTAATCGACATTAGGGCAGGACAGTGGTTTGGACATAAGATACCTAAATCATTTTTACTAAATGAATAACAGTTAGGCTGCTCCCAGACAGGCATCGACACAGGAAATATTTCCGGTAATATTTCTCTTCTCAGCCAGGCAAGCAGGGCTGTGAGTAAGTGAGAGGGAGGAATTTATTTCCACAAACTCATGGCCCAGCTGCTTGGCTGAGGAGGAAATATTTCCGGAAATAATTCCTGTGTGGATGCCTGTCTGGGAGCGGCCTTAAAGTGGCATTTTAATTGTTAATATCATATGGCAGCCAATGCACTAATGTTTTACAGGCCCCACCAATGCTAATGTTTGTATACAGTCATTCTACCATCCCATTTGATCTGAGATATAAATCAGTTAGTAACATCATGTCTTACTGAAAGGACCTTCTCATTACCAAAGAGCAATACCTAGAGTTGGGCTCTATTTGTTATTTTTCCTTTTTTTGGGAAGCTTTCATCCTGAGCAAAAGGAGGGGAGGGAAAATAGAGGTAGGTTGAAAATTGAAGTTGGGGAAAATATTCACAAAAATAGTTTAGAAGTCTTCCCTATCTCTATTCTTCACCTTCTTGTCTTCCCTCAGCTATCACTATTTTTCTCAGCTTCCTC
>LR140267.1:0-18060 GCA_900659605.1 Tisbe holothuriae | reverse complement strand
TCAACCTGTCATAAACAAATGTACAAACCAGAATATACTCACAGTTGGCATTCCAGCTCAGCACACAATTCCAGAAGAACATGACTGGTCAAGAAATCAGCTGACACTTGTGATATATCTTGACGGGGACGACCCGGTGACCACAGGGCTGCAGGTTCCGATCACTTATGATAGCCATGTTGAGCCACATTGTTGCCTTTGTAGTCAGGCTGAGAATCAGTTGGTGGAACATGCTGGAAGCAAGAGAAGGAGGCAAAGTTCAGGAACGGAGAGGAAGAAACTAAGAACAGATTTGGAAGGTGAATCAGAAACTGAGAGTTCAGATGAGGAAGAGGAAGGGAGTTCTGAGTCTGGCAGTTCTATACGGGAAGAGTGTGTCTAAACATTGCTTTGTTGAAGATGATGAATTTTCCGTTGTTGTTAATTAAGTAAATATGATAGTCTAGCATTTCAATATATGTTAAAATTTGTTCCGGTAATAATATTGTATATTTGCATAATTACATCCAATTAACTGTAAATCATTGCTGCGCTCTCCTTGTGACATGTAACCTCACATCTCAACCTACCGTATGCTTAGCATCGAACATAGGAAAAGAGACCTTCAGTACTGCTTCTGTGTGTGCGTCTCTGCCCCTCTCTTCAGCTGACCTGTGTATTGCAGTGTCAGAGAAGCCGCAGCTTCGTTTTCTTTCTTCCCAAGGGACTGACGACGGCGAAGAGAAAACGAAGCAAGGCCACAAAGGAAGCGAGACGCGCTCTAAATGAGTTCTTATATTTGTGGACGATGATGTAATAATGTTTGTCTTCCATCTTAACCCTTAATAACGTTATTCGTTGACAATAGTGCCGTTTTGAAGATTGAACTGCCCGAATTGAATATCGTTCTAAATGTTAATCTCAAGGGAAAATAGTACAAATGAGTTGAACCCTTAAATTCATCCTGTAAAAGGGGGAGCAGCAATAGTAGTGTTCGTAGTAGAGTAGCAGCTATCTTCTCCTTCTTCTTTTCACGCAATCAGGCCCATTTTTTATAGTAGTGAGTCCAACTTCTATACTACACATCCATACGTTAAGCTTTCAATACTATAACAGCAAGGCTCTAGCAACTCTCGCCCCTGTCAGATCTTAGGTGCTTTCCTGCCTCAACTGCGGAGAGAAAGCAGGATGAGAAAAATTGAGTTAGTCCTCTTGGGCAAGCCAAACCCGCTGAGGGCGGGGAGAGAAGAAGAACGACAAGACAAGAAAAGAGCTGCTAGCTGAGTAAGTATACCTATGTTTAGAACGTAAGCTCAGTCTTGGGCTGAGCTGTGAGGAGGAGAAGGGGACGAAGTGTGAATGAATCAAAAAGACTCAGCAGCGGCGGTGGGCACACAAGGCGGTACTTGTAGTAGCTAGTTGTATCCCCAGCACATTTAATTAGTAAGAAGAAGGATTCGCTCTGGTGTGAAAAGAGTTCCAAACGTGAGGTGAAAGCAGCTTCTGATAGGAGATCAGGTAAGTTTAACGATTGATATGCAAGGATATTCGCCGAGTGTAATCCGATATCGAAAGTTATCAGTTGATCTCTCTTCTTGATCTGGAGCCAAATTAAACCTTGAATGGCCTTCTTTCTAATCCCCCTTGTCATCCTCAATTTAAATTTCCCGCGTCGAATAAAAACGTCCATTGTGTCAGATATACAAAAAAGCAGTCGAGACAGGTGACGAGTGTTTCTTCTTCTTCTACTACTTCCGTTGTTGACGCAATCTTAGTTCTGGCAACCTGATCACTTTTCTTTCACCGTCATTAAAGGTGTCGAACGTGTGTATGAGTATGTAGCACTGAACAAGAAGCTTTTTTGCCCATTATCCGGGTTTATGCCGTGTGCAACATGTCGACAACAATGTGTTAGTTTTCTCAATGGAGGAGCTTGAGTGACGAGCAAGGGTTGACAGTTGCTTCAAAATGAGATGAAATGGCAGACCTAAGAGTAAAAATGAGATGAAATGGCAGACCTAAGAGTAAAAATGGCAGCCCTAACAGAGATAGAGCTTAAATGACATCCCTGACCGAGTTTTTTTTTTCCAACTACTCTGAGGTATATCCGTGTACACAGCCTATCATAAGATGTATCTTTTTCTTAATGAGCAAGTGAAAAGTGGTGACATGAAGTTAAATTGGCATCCCTGAGCTCCGAGCACTCCTCTCTGATTCCAGGTGAAGGATTCCAAGATCAGGATGAAACAAAAGAAGAAGCAAGAGGTGGATTATCTCACAAGGAAGGAGGACAAAGAAAAGGAAAGGATTACTTAAGCAGTTGCTATTTTATAAGCTCTTTAGGCTTTAAAAATAATAGTAATATTGCTCATTAACATATTGATCTAAATTAATTGAGCTCAAAATAGCAACTGTTTAAATCGGACCAATCGCCAGCTACTTGCCCACATGGAATCAAATGATTGGATGAAGATTCTCGAACGCTACGACCAACATGATCAATACCATGAACCTCTTTTAGTTTGGTAACAACACATTACTTGCTTTAGTTACTTTTGTAGAATGAAACACATTTAGGATCCGGCCATCATTAGACCTGCTCAAATTCCTTGAAACCACCCTGAGCAGCCTGAACCTACAAAGCCTGCTCAGCATTGGCTGCGGCTGTGCATTCCTTGAATGGCTCATCACCAAATCCACCGATCTCAACGTCTCCGGTTTGGAGGTCAATTCCGGCTGGTGGGAGAGCAAGCACTCAACCCCACACTACATCCCATTGACATACACTGAACCAGGGACGATCCCAAAGCTGCCCACGGATCAGGCACTCTTATTCTGCTACTTCAACAACCAGGATGCCTTTGATGACTACCTCAATGAATACCCTGGCCCATGCCTCGTCCTCATCGGCCCAGTGGACGGGACAAAGCACTGCGCGCCGGAGCCAATGCATCTGGCCGTGCACAAGGAGTCGTACCCGAATTGGCAACTCCATGCCAAGCATGATATTCGCAATGAAGGAACTGATGTTATGGCTGTTTATACTCGTGTTTGACTAATAAAATCATATCAGAAGTGAACCTTGATCTTTGCAGCAAAGAGTTTCCGTCCCATGTAGTTTTGAATGTATGCTTTCACTGCCAAGGACTTGTTTTTGACTCTCCGTCTGTTAAAGTTTAATACTCGCTCGGGGCGTCTCCTCACGTCTGTTTGCTTTTCCGTGATAATGGCTTGTAAAAATGGGGGTTGATGTGTTCAGGAAGCTGAATAAGAGTACTAGTAGTAAAGAGCAGAGAGCGAGAGGAAAAGGTTAACGAGCTTTAGCATGTGCGAATCAATAGCAGCTTCAACATTTTACTCAAGGAAACACATTTGCATTTATTGCATTGCATTGGTGGCTTTTTTCAAGAATGACTAGTCGAGTATCTTGCTTCATATAAAAATCAGTGCATACACTGGTCTGCGCTTGATTAAATGATTTTTAAGGCATTCAAACCTTGTATCATTGTTGTCTAACTTGTTTTTCTTGTGTATATTGCATACAATCATGACTAAATGTGTTTTAAGTATAGTAATATGGTGTATAATATTATAAATCACAGGTAGAATGAAAAGGGCAAGTCTGAGTTTAGAGTTTTAATCAATAGTCTACTTCACAAAATGTTCAGCCTCCCTTTCCTGCTTCTTCTTCTTCATGTCACCACTGCAGTATTAGACCGTAATTCTGTTCTCAGCCCTTTTCATGTAACGCTTGGCCTGGTGCTAAGATAAATAATGTTTTAAAATAAGAAGCGAGACTGCTGCACACGGCGACATTTTCAGTCAATGTTCCTGGGTATGCAAGGCCAGCCATGCATGAGATATATCATCGGAGGGATATGGTAAATATTAATAGGTAGGGGATCACGTATTATAAAGAGTTATTAACGGTTATGTAAGTTTAGTATCATTTACTTTCAACTCTTCGTTAGTGTGCATTACGCGTAAAAAGAGTTGTGGGGACGAAAATGAGAAATCTGAGTAGGTTGATGATTAATGGCAGAGCTTTTTTCTGTAGCATGAGGGCCACCTACAAAAAGAAAAGTTCAACGAAAGGTGTGAGATTTCCTGCATAATATTGAGCAGGAATCAAGTTTTGAGGAAATTGTATTGAAGATGAAATACTACCGTCTCGAGGGACACAGGCAAAGATCATGTTTTAAGCAGGGGTTACCAGAATGTCTTAAATATCTTGAACTTCTTCCTTTTCCTGGTTCAACTACATCAGCCAAACAAAATACTTTCAGAGTGATTCTATGTTTTTAAATATATATGCTATGCATCTTTCTTTATATATTTTAGGGCACTACCTTTTCAGATTCATTACAATAGCACGCCACAATGGCAAGTCCCTAAGGGACTGTCGCAGCTTTTTGGAGAACGATGGAAAAATCCCAAGCCGGTGCTGGGTCCGGGATTCGATCCCCGACCCCCTTGCATGGGAGTCTCGCACGCTAACCATTCCGTCACGAGCTTGCGCTCTCTATGTTTGTTATTCTGCCATCTTGATTATTTAGTACAATTACTCCGTTATTGATGGCGTCCATTTGTCGCAAGGGTGACCAAGACAGATGGAAATAAGACGAAAACAGCAGCTATGATGATATAAATTAAGCCCATAACGATAAATTGTCTTAGTTTTCTCTTGAGAGGAAGGCCTGAGTTTCACGTGCGCGTGGCTGAATGGGAGGAATGCTAACGATGCTGGAAATGCAACTACTATTTTCTTGAAAGAATAATGATACGAACTCGTATGCAAAGATTTAGTGGAGATATTAGGCCTGGATGTCATGGTAATGTAAATGTAAACTTGGGATTACTTAATGTTTACAGAGAATACTTACTAAAGATAAGGTTTTAAGCAGTCTTAGCTTGCTTCAAGTGATTTTAAGTCCTGTTTTAATGAAACTTTTCATCAAAAACATTTAGATTGTTACCAATAACATTACATTATCAACATTTAGATAAAAACTACAACTGTTCCAGTTGCTGACATATTTCTTAATGCATTCATGCAATTTTAATTTTCCAAAAGGTGATAAACTTTTAAAAAGTCATTCATTCCATTTTCAGTCAAAGAGTCTACAAATTCATTTGCGGTTTTAAGAGCATTGGCTCATAAACATTCACGTTTGAGGCTAAGTACTCCTTTCAAAATCTATAACCTGCTTGGAAATTAGGCCAACGCATCATTTTGCAGAAGGAATCTTTAGAATGTTTGCCCAGGTTTCTTTCTTCAAACCCCCCTTTTCCTGTTCTAAATAGAAGCACTATCCTCAGTTGAAATACCTCACGTCTTAAAAGCCATCAGCATGTTTGTGCTGTTTTGCGCCTTAAGGGGTAAGAATAAATTCCAAAGTACTACTTTTTGCTGCTCTCGGGTAAACAAAGTTGAGTGAGCTGATAAATATGTCTTAAAGCTGATTTAATGCACACGTCTAAAATGTGATTTCCACGGCTATAATTGACATAATTGATAGTTTTATCCTTATTTTCCACGCTTCCATCAATATGGAGAGAAGTTTGACAGTTTGAATGGCAGAATCAGTCAATATCATGTCTTATAATAGGACTAAAGTTGTTATATTAGGCCATGAGGTGTATTCAATTTTGTTTAATTTTCATCCGTTCACCTCGGTCCAACTCTACTACGTTTTTTCTTCTACTACAATTCCTACCGATGACCTTATTCAGGGCGACAGCAGCAGAAAATGCAGTTCGCGGCCAAGAAAAACTCACTATTTCGCCTTATGCTTTTCCTCCTCCTAAAATCGGTCCCGCAAAATAGTAAAATCGTTTCGGCAAGTTGCATTTGTGTAAATGAGGCATATTTTTGGCTTTTCTTTCAGATCTCGGCCGGAGGATAATTATGCACGATCGGCATCTATTCCATCTTCTTCTTCTGGATTAGGTGAGTGAGACTGAACAGAATGCAACAGCAACTTTAAAGCAGCAAGTATTGACATATTAGCTGCAGTTTTTGCCAAGCAAGTCGATGATGTCATATCCAAAGTAGTAGTTGTATAAACAGCATGAAATAACATTGCACGATAATTTTATAGCTCGAATTAACATGGTTGGCAGCACTGCAGGGAAGAAGGTGTCTAAACTTGCCAAGACCTTGCTTGGCGGCCGATCCTCAGGTGAGTACGTCTTATAACAACATGCTTTCTAATCCTATTGCGACATTTGTCTTGTTTCTTTGTACGACGACGACACCCTTTGTGTGTTTCCTTGTCTGATCCGCCGTTCGTTCTTTGTCCTTCAACTTGTTCTTTTCACGGTCTTTGTTGTCGTTTATAACATTTTAAAGGCTATTATATGCATGTTAATCTTTAGCTTTACACATGTTTGAACCTGAGTGCAAAACGTAAAACGAAAGATCCACTTGCGGAGGGCGAGCCAAGAATTCTCACGGCACAGTTTCTTATATATAAAGATGGGAAAATAAACCATTGTGCATTCTAAAAGTTCAATGATGTCCCTTCCAACTGAAATACACAAACGTGACTCAGTATTTCTTTCCCATCAGAGCTCACTGTGCACGTATATTTCTTTCCCATCAGAGCCCACTGTGCACGGACTCTAATACTTTGCCTTCACAAGAAGCACGTTTTTGCCTCCTTCCGATCTCTTCGAGGGTACGGGTGTGCGTGTGTGTGCCCTGGCAAAAATCAAAGAAGAAAAGCAAGCGAAAAAAGCTATTTCCTGCTGCTCGTTTTAAAAAACTGACCTTGTCGCATCGGCAAAAGATCTTCACGGATGTTCTTGCAAAAGAAATGGACAAACGACATGCGCTGCAAATATTCGCTTTCCGATATTCACACTCCTGTCAAAGCGGCGGACTGAGCAAGGACAGTTATAGGTACAGCTTGTACGTACTTTTAACCACACAAACGTACTCTATGAGGTCATAGGGATACGTTATTTATGTCTTGTGTCGTGTTTCTCAATATCCCAGACCCCAAGTTGTCATGGTCAATTGAAAACTCTTTCATTTATGTTTCCTTCTTCCAGGCAGTCAAGACGATTCTTCTTCAACGCAGCAGACGCGCAGTTCAAGCCCAAAGCAGAAGGGCAAGGACAAGGATGAGAAGAACCGGCGGACTCAGCAGGTGAAGCAACAACAACAGAACAGCTCAGGCGACAACATGAACCAGGAGAAGCGCCCGTCCATCACAGCTGAAGAGCTCACCCCGATTGTGCTCAGCCAGCTGCAGACGACCACCAAGGCCAAGGAGGAGTCGCGCCGGCAGCGGAGGGAGCAGCTGCAGCGGGAGCAAATGCAGCTGCAAGAGCAGCAGCAGAGGCTGAGTGTGCCTGATCGAGCTGGTCAGCTTGACTCAGGGTCAGAGTCATGTGGTGAAGAAGCGCGCATGCGCACAGCTGAGGCGTTCATGTCAGGCATCCAGTCTGCGCTCAGTGCTTCAATGCAAGATCTAAGTGCAGCTGCACCGGTGGCTTCTGCCGGTGGAAGCCCTGCTGCGGCTGCTGCTGCAGTGACTGGTGGTGCTGGGCTCTCTGACGAGCTGGTGTCTGAAGTGGACTCTGTCCTGTCTAGACTTATGTCATCAGTGAATCAAGGGGATCCAAGTTTAGTACCTCTCATCACAAACCTTCAAGCCTCCCTGAAAAAGTCAAAAGCTCCGAGCAAATTGAGTCTTTCCACTGCACCACAACCGTTACAAAGCAATGAGCAGCCATCAATGCAAGTGGCTGGCTCATTTAAATCCCCAGTAAGCACACCAAGCTCGGCAGGCAGCCAAAAAGACTGGATAAAGGATCCTTTTGACAAGAGACCTTCAGCTCAGGCTGAAGATCAACTTTGTGAACCGGGCATTTCCCGCACCTTTGATCCACGTAACAAGACAGATGCTGAAGACGACGCCCATGTGGCATCCAAGATCCCCTGGAAGATCCGGGCAGCCCGCAAGCGCCAGATGAAACATCACACCACAGGCATGACCAAGGATGAGTTTGCCCAGATCCAGCAGTCGATCCGAGAGTCTGCCGCTAAATGTAAGAGTAGGAGTAGGTCCATGGGTTGGGGGATAGACCGGCTAATTGAACGTTTCTCTTTTCCTCCTACCCAACCTCATGTAGTATCGCCGCGCCCTGCAGAGTCGTCCTACGCACTCTCGCGGAACAAGTCAGAGGGTGCCATCAAGCAGACACCAGTGGCTACAGTGCAGCCTGTTCAGGTTGCAGAGAGTAGGCGGGTCTGTGCCGATGTGGCAGCTGAGAACCCGACCATGTTCCGCGCGTCAGACCTCGGCTATGCGTCTGACATCTGCGACTACAATGTGGCTGCAATAGCAGCAGCCGCGGCATCCAATCGACCGCGGCAGCAGGCTGTGTTGCAGCAAGATTTGTCCTATGTGCAGCAGTCTCGGCCGCAGTCCATGGTAAGTCCGCAGCTCAAGCCGCAGAGCCCGCTGTTGGAAAGCGCGCTGTGTGACCGCAGGAAGCGGATCATTGAACGGAGGGCTAAAGTCTTCTCCGGAGGGAGTTTCAACGGCGAAACGCAGCCGCCTAATAACTCGGGAGATACCAAAGACCTGTCTCCACATACAGTACAAAGTCTCACATGTTCTAACCCAGACCCTTCTTGCATTGACTCTCGCTCACTGACCTCTAACAAATTGTCCCCGCCTCCAACTGAGTCCTGTCATGACGACGATCTCACGCTCCTCCTCTCACGTGACCCAAGCTTCATTGTTTTCAATGATTTGCAGTCGGACTCTGGGCGGTCGTCGCAGCATCACCTGGGTGTGCCTGATGTCCACCAGGCGCGCACTCTGCACCAGCAGAGCTCCACAGAGGACGGAGCCATCAGCGAAGGTGGCAGCAGTGCAAGGAAGAACTCCAGAACCGGCACTTCCGCTGTCCGCGCCAAGATCAACCGACGTAAGCGTATGCGGCAGGCCAATGCTATGGACAATGCCCATGGGTCACTGAGCGATCAGGAGGCCACCAGCGAGGCTAACGACGATGACGATGATGATGAGGCGGACTCTGTTGAAGAGAAGCAGGACAGTGAGCCAATCAATGAGAAGAACCAGGGCAAGATGCCCACCGTGGTGCTTGAGTTGACCCCAGAGACTGCTCGGAAGAATTGGAGCTCTCGCTTTTCCAATATCAAGAGCTCCTTTGATGCTGCCTCCGAAGAGGACATGCAGAGCAAGTCGAGGTCTCCGTCCATAAACAGGTTGCAAGATGCCACAACATCAGAGTTATTGATGCAACAGGAGCAGCAGGAGCGGGGTAGGGCTAGGAATAGGGACGGGAGGGCCAATGTCAGGAGTCACAGCGCTCACAACATTAAGGTCAATGCTGACAATGGCCTCACTGCTGCTGTAGTTTCACAAAAGATTGTTGCTGGAAGAGGGACTCCTGCAAGTGCTGAAGGTGGCCGTGCTCAGTCCAAGGAGGACAAGAACAAGCTAAACACACTCACAGCCAATATCAAGGGTGGCTATTCATCTGACAACCCCATGTCATCCTCTTCAGTGTCCAGGTCACCAAGCTTGAACCACCACCATGAGCCTTCAGGTCGAGATTCTGTTGACTACCACCAATACCTGGAGATGATTGCCAGATTCAGGGGAAACAATCCAAAGGCATACTCCAGACCTCTACAAAAGAATGTCCCCACGGTGCCGAATTCAAAAGTTCTCAGCAGGAGGCAGCAAGAGCAACAGATACAACAGCAGCTGCATCCATCATCAGCTCAGGATGAGATTGTCCCTGTCCACAGAATATCAAAGAGTCAGCCAAGGGAAAACACCTCTCACTCAGATGCTCAGTCTCAGGCTGAGATTATGGGGCTGGTCCGGACTGGTCATCGAGAGTCTAGCACTGGCAGTACCAGTGGCGGTAACAGTAGTGGTGGTGGTGGAGGAGGTGGCGGTGCTCTAAACAAGAATCATGACATGGACTATCAAGAGTACATGAACATTATCAACAAAGTTCGGCGGACAAAGGAGTTCACTAGAGTGAGAACTGAGCAACTGAGGCTTGCCAGTATGTATGCTGCTGAGAAGAAGAGACAAGAGGAGCTGAAGCTGGAAGAGCAGAGGTTGCGTGAAGAGAGGGCCATGATTGAGAGGGAGAGGGAGGAGGCGAGGAACAGGCCTAATCAGGATCAGGACATTGCTAACCAGAGAAGGAGCTTCCAAGAGCTGGAAAAGGGTCAAATTGACTACAATGAAAGGGAGCTGGCAAAGGTGTCACCCAATAGAACCACCAGTTCCACCTCTGATAACAAGTCTAATCCTAGCACACCAAAGTCCACACATAAACCTCATTTTGAACGAACAAACTCCAATGACAGCTCCAAAAGCTCCTCAGACTCCCAGCAGAAGAAACGTTTGGAGCAGGCAAGGCTGGAACAGATCAAATTAGAGCAGCAGGAGCAGAAGCGTCAGCAAGAGCTGAGAGAGCTTCAGGTGAAAGCCGAGCAGGAGAAACTTGTGAAGCTGAGGGAAGAGCAGATTAAGCAGGAGAAGGAACGGGAGGAAATTAGAAGGCTTGAATTTGAACGACTGCATCAGATTCAGGAGGAGCAAAGGCGATTGGAGTTTGAGCGTAAGCGACAGGAGGAGAGCATAAGACAGGAGCAGCTTCGACTTGAGGAAGAGCGTCGCCGTCAGGAACGGCTCCAGGCTGAGAAAAATGCCCTCTACAACAGGCAGAGACTGGACATGGAGGCCAAGAACTTTGCCTCAGCCAATCCAGCTTCCGAAGAGCAGAGGCGGATCCTCAGAAGCACTGAGCGGGAGGCTGTGGCTGAGGCTACCATGACTCCAGAGGAGAGGATCATCAAGGAGAGATTGGAACAACAGGACAAGCTGAGGGAGGAGCACAAGAAGGAGGAGGCTCAGATCAGGACTGAGAAGATGAACCTCATCCATCAGGAAGAGATGCTCATATCCAGGCAAGAGGACATGCTCAGACAGATTGAGGCTGAGCGGATCAACTTGACAAAGCAGGAGGATCTCATCCGGTCCAGGCAACAGGGTCGGCTGCAGCAGGTTAGACAAGAGAAGCAGCTACTGGAGAAGCAAGAGGAGATGCTCATGATGAGAGAGCAGCAGCTGATGCAGGAGCACCTCAGACAAGAGAAGCTGAGGGAGGAGCAGAAGACCTTGAGGGAGCAGGAGGAGGCCATTCGGAGGAGACAGCAGGAGATCTCCAAGGAGCTCATGATGGGAGACCTCTCAGACACTGGTTCTGAGAGCATCACCGTCTGCCCTCCCATGGAAGGGCAGGTCTTCATGGGCAAGACTCCAATGGTCAACATGACAGCAGCAGCAATGATGATGCCGCCAGTGTCATTGCCTCAGGATATGGTCATGCCAATTGAGTTTGAGGAGGAGCAGGAGGAAGGTCAGACTGCCACTGATGAAGACACTCTGGATGAGGAGGAGGAGGATTATTATGAGTCCAAGGTGGAGGTGAAGCAGAATTCAACCTCAGTGCCAACATCTGTAAGGACAATTGAGACCAAAATTGACAACCCTCCTTGGGCACCAGTCACCCCATACTTGTCCTATCCGGAAAGGCAAAATCAGGTTAAACATGGGCAATTATGTACCCATACAGGTATAACTGTTGTCTCTTTCAGGAAGAGGTTTCGGCCATTCTTAGGAATGGCTACACCAAACCTGGTGTAGTCACCTCCCCTGAGAGTGTCCGCACATCAACCAACATGATCACCACTCCTGAGAGTAGTCTCCAATCTCAGATCTCTCAGAATGATCCAGATGGACGATCCATAAGCTCATCTTGTGCAGGATCGCCACCACCGGTGCCGCCACTGCCCATGGATGCCAAGAGGGAATCATTCCAGCCGGTGCAACCCGAGATTCCCCCACGGTAACATGTCTAACATTGTATTATATTTTCCACCATCAACCACTTTAGTAAATTGTCCACGCATACCCTTGCGCGCGCCTTGTTAATATATGCCTAACTGCTTCAGAGATGACTCCTTCGCGGTAACAGCAGCAGCCTCCAGCGGCACCTCCACCAAGGCCACAAACTCCAACAACTACAACAACCGCCACAGCAACGGCAGCAACACTCAGGAGGCGCCCTCCCGCCGCAGCCTGGTCGAACAGGGCAGCAAAGACGACTTCCTCCACGATGCACTTCTCTCTCCAAAGATTGGCGGCCCTGGCAGCGCCTTCAAACCGTATGCCAGCAGTGAGAACCTGTTTGACGCCTCAGCGTTCCTGCCAGTGGATATGATGAATGAGATGAGGCTTGCTCAGGATAGCATTAGGAATGGGATCATGGAGGGGGAGCCTCAGCAGTATGCCAATGGGAATGGACTGATGATGGCTGGGGGAGCTGGAAAGCAGAAGGATTATAGAATGCCGATCTATAGCAAGGTGAACTAACTACATACAATTGCTTAATATTAGTAAAACATGTTTTCGTAATAGGTTCGAGAGCTCCGTAAACCAGCCCTTCCACCATTCTCCAATACAGACACTGAGCCAGAGATGAGAGAGTGCAATCTA
Source organism: Tisbe holothuriae (assembly GCA_900659605.1). NCBI lineage: Eukaryota > Metazoa > Arthropoda > Copepoda > Harpacticoida > Tisbidae > Tisbe > Tisbe holothuriae. The sequence goes on along the minus strand of LR140267.1, from coordinate 5,515 downwards.
CCCACTGTGGATCCGAAGAAGCGAGTTGGCAAGTTCAAGGCGCCATCCTACTCCACAAGTGAAACTGAGGAGGAGTATGCCGCCTATCTGAGATCCAGAGCAAAGTGGCATGGCAAGGGTGGGCATAAAGACTCATGGGACCCGCTGCAGATTGAGAGCCCTCCGCAGATCACACAAAAACCGGTTGGAATCCTGCAAAAACCAAAGGCTCAGCAACCACCACAACAATATGTTATTGAACGTGGAACTCAGATTGGCCAGACGCCAATCTATGTCCCACCTGAGACAATCACTCACCCTGTCGTGATCACCAGTGTACAGTCGCCCATTGGTACGGGTCGGAACCCCAGTGGAGAATCTGTTGACATGAAAAACAATCTCCTTGCTCCACCAACAGACAGGATTCAGAAATCCGACTCAATCATTGAGATCGTGGGCAAGGATCAACTTTTGGATGCTCAGGAGGCTGTCACACCAAAACAGCTGACACCTCAGCCTCCTCCTGCACCAATCCAAGTTAAGGCAATCAAGCCATCAGCTGAAGCAGTTGCGCCCATGGTGCCACAATCTGTAGCTGAGATCAACAACAGCAATGTGGCACTGAAGCAGAATAGTCCTTCAGTCATTGCTCCATCTCTTCCCTGGTCCAAGGATGCTCCAAGTGATAATGCACCCAATGGCAACTACCCAATCACAGTGGTCAAGTCAGATCAGATCAAGAGCATGCAAGAGAAGTACCTGGAGAACGTCCAAGCCAGCAATACTACAGAGCCAGACCAACAGAAGGATCTTCACCAGAAGCTCATGGGAGAGGCATTGAAAAAGGTGGAAGACATGAAGGCAGCAGGGGAAAAGGATAGAGGCAAGACACCGACATATTCATCGAGCTCTTCAGTTCCACAACAACAGCAAAAGAAACCTGCCAACTCATTCAACATGATGCAGAGGACAAACCCAACGATTGCTGCCATGGAAATCATGACAAGGAAGGAGCTGAAGCTGAATGAGATGGAAGAGAGGATGGCCAGGGAGAAGAAGTTGTCCAATGGGGCCAAGATGATCTCCCAAGAGGAGATGGCAAAGAAGACCAATCAGAAGGCTCCTCCGGCAAAGGCTTCCTCCCAGCCACCACCAAACAAGAACCAGCCAATGATATCACAGGAGGAGATGGCAAGGAAGCTGGATGCTGTCAAGATCAAGAGGACACCTTCAGCGGCAAGCAATAGCAATGGGAATGCAGAGCTGATCAGGCAGCAGAGGCAGCAGAGACTGAGAGAGGAACAGCAGGAGCAACAGAGGCGCCAGCAGGAAGAAGGAGAACAACTAAGACTTAGACGAGAGGAGGAAAAACGTCGTCAGGCTGAGGCTGATCAGAAGAGACAGCAACAACTAGAGGTTGAGTATAGGCGTCAGTTTGAAGAGCAAAAGCGTCGTCAATTGCAGCTAGAGGAAGAGCAACGGCAAGAGTATGAGAGGAATTTGCTTCAACAACAGCAACAGGAAGAAAAGCAAAGGCTTCAGAAGGAGCAACAACTTCGTCAACAACGAGAGCAAGAGCAACTTCAGCTAAAGCAGAGGCAGGAGAAGCTACAGAGACAGCAGGAGCTTCTTCAAAAGCAGCAAGAGGAGCTTCTTCTAAGAAAGCAGCAGCAACAAGAACAACTGAAGAGGCAACAACAGCAGGAGCAGCTGAAACAACTTCAAAGGCCACACACCGCCTCAGGCGCCGTGTCCATGTCTCCAAAGCCTGTGGAGTCGTCTTCTAGGAAGGGTCAGATCACACGCCAGTCCTCCCTTGGGAACAAGGAGCCGCCACTGGTGAAGCCTCATCCCTCTGTCCGTAAGGAGGCTGGAGGCTCCATTCTCAAGAAACCCTCCCCACAGCCTCCCTCTATCTTGAAGCCATCTCCAGAGCCGCAGCAGCCCGTCATCATTCTGAAGAAGCCAAAGATCCTAAAACCGGAGGAGATCAAGGCAAGACGTGATAGTGCTGAGCGGTCCAAGTCCGAGATGAGTCACCTTCCCGACGTGAGAAAGGAGAAATCTCCTTACACGAAGCAGAGTACCATTGAAGAGGAGCAGCAAAGGGCCGTCAAGACAGACACGGTCAAGAAGGCAGCTGAGAAGTTTGAGAGGACAGAGTCTGCTGCAGCAAACTTTAGCGCTAGGGATGTTGTCGGGTCAGGGTTGACACCGGGCCTGAGAGCCAGATCAAAGTCCATTGGAAGCAATCTCTCACAAAAGATGATGGAACTGGAGGAAGACAAGGAGCGTGTGGAGTCATCACTGAGCAAGTCCAAGTCAATTCTACCATGGACGTCCTCCTCCAATGATGCTGGGCCTCCAAAGAAGGCAGCTGTGATTCGGAAGAGAGATGCTGCTTTCAGCAGACGTGGGGGAGATTCCTTTGGATACGAGCTGCGAACAAGCAAGTCCTCTGACAGCATCACAGCTGCAAAGATGCTTGCTGAGGCCAGGATGCGGCAGCAACAGCAGCAACAGCAGGTGGGTGGCGGCGGGCTGAGGATCAACCAGCCCATGTCCAAGTCCATTGAGAAGCAGATTGATGTCTATACCAAGACTAGGGAGGACATCAGGAAGATTCTCCAGATTGCCAAGACGAGCTCAGTCTCTGATCGGGTCAAAATCTTCAACACTCAGCGACCGGAGACGCCTCCCAACCCTGAGGAGCGAGCTGAGGCCATTCGCAGGGAGATTGAAGAAGCGAGAAGAGAGGCCGCTCAGCAGGCAAAGGACCAGAAGCAGATCATATCAGCCAAGGTGGTTCAGATGCAGCAGCCAATTGAGTCTCAGGTCAAACCATTGAAGATTCCAATGCGGCCAAAGATGGTCCAACCTGCCCCACCACCATCAAGTGAAGAAACTCTAGGTGTTCCCGGGGCCAAGCTGAGGATTAACCAACCTGCTGGCCAAGAGCACAAGTCAGAGATCAGATCCATTCTGAGAAAGAGCTCCTCCCATCCAAGAGAAGATCCCGAGGATGAAGAACAAGACATGTCCAAGGAACAGAAGCGACTGTCTATTGAAAACCTCCCTTCAGTCAAGTCCAAGATTGAATCCTACTTGCAGAATGCTGCTAGTGAAACATTGCCTGAAGACCCTCCCACGCCAACGAACAAGCAGCCCAAATCCATCCTTGTCAAAACCGGTTCTCTCGACCGGAAGAAGGCTCCGAAGCTCATCCACAGCCAGGAGCAGCTTCAGATCTACGCCCAGTCTGCCACCGACTACTCAGCCACTGAGGATGAAGACCAATCGCATGAGCGGTCAACTCAGTTTGACCGGCTGGAGGTGCCCAGCGCTGAAACCGGGCTCAAGAAGAGCAAATCCTTTGCCGGTCAGTTTGAATGCGATATGGACGAGAGCAAGATTGGCGAGAAGCAGAAGACCATGATGTCATTCTTCAACGGGGCCGCGGCTGCGCCGCCGCAGGTCGCACGCCGCGTCCAGCAGCTCGACGCTGACCGCCGCAACAGCCTCGCCAGCATCAGCGATGAAATCCTCGGCGATGACGATCTCCGCGATGTGGACGCGATGTTTGAGAGTCTCCTGAACAACACCTTTGAGGAGAGGAGGAAAGGAGGCGGGAACGCTGGCAGGATGCCAAATGCAACAACTTCAGCGAGCAGCGTTCAAAACAGTTCAGTGTCCACCGCGAGAGCAGTTAGAAGTGAAAGTAATCATCATAATAATAATACTCATCTTAGCAATACTAGTGCAGCTGGGCTAATGAGCTCATTGGAGCAGCGTAGGCTGGGGGAGGAGGCCCTTTTTGAGGCTAATGGGAAGAAGGGCAAGTACCTGCCCCGGCAGCAGACATGGGCAGGTGGGGCACCTCAGTCCCCTACTCAGCATAGCCCTAGCCCCACGCAAAGTGAGTATGATACGGCTTGTGACCCTTGGGAAGACTATTGAAATATCGTTTTCCATACTATAAATACAATATAATTATGTTGAAAGAGAACTGAAAGGAATCTGAAAAAATGCAATGACAGTGAAGAATCAATTTTATTCCTTATCATTACTCTTATAATCAAAATGTGAAGATGACACTAATTTTTCTTACAACTGAGCCTTGAAATATATCACATCAGCTTTTTGCCCTTTTCTACAAAAAAAATCATTACAGCGTTTGACGTCACTAGAGTGTTTGCAAACTCAATAATTAGTTCTAAATTGAGAGCTCAATCGTAGGCAGGGATTGCAAATGTTTCAAAAAAAGTTTCGTCAGATCTTCATTAAATAACTGTTATCTAGAATACATTGATAGGGTTTTGTTGCTATACAATAATAAAACTATCTCCAATATTTATTATATGTTTAGAGTTCCATTGTTGGTAAGTGACTGTAGTGCATAGTTATAACATTCAACTACGCCGTTGTTCCGCTTTTCTTAAATATGTCTCCTGAGAGTCGTCATCTCTTCTGTGTAATGTAGTCAAAATGTAAACCATGTATTGCTTCTTCGTTTTCACAGCTGCAAAGAAAAATAAACAATCTCTGCTGCAGAACACCGATCATCAAGAAATCTGGAGCAAAAAAGCTTAAAGGTGATCAAAGTGGGGAATTAGAAAGTCAGTTTAGAGAAGGAAAATAACTTGTCGCCTGTACTGAGTGCAAAATAACGTTTTTGAAAAGATTCTTCTTCTAAGGTGCATAGAGATCTATTTCGTTTTATGCTTTGCAAATGCATTTCTTTCGTCATTCCTAGGTATACAAAGGCAATTTAATTATCTACTTTACTAAGGCTAATGATTAGAAACTGTCTTTTCAATTTCATTGAAACTAGTCAGAAAATTGCTTTGTATTCGGTTTCGAAACAAATCTCCCACATTATATTACCGGCTCCTTTAACTTTTCAACAATGTCGCAAAAATGATTTCATCCCATTCGTTGTTGTGGACAAAACAAAGTCTCTTCTTCGAATAAAGACATTCTCGGGAAGAGCGTCTTTGTCATGATCAGACCTGTTATTTCCGGGGCCTTGAAAGAGCGGCCTAGAATATGTGTATAAAAGCAAGGAGAGAGGGAGAGACTAAAGAGACACAGACATTGTTACAGTGTCAGTATAATTTGCACTAGAAAGCGTGGCCACTTTAACATAGAAATATGCTCATAAATGTCATTGTGTACCGTCCCAGTTATTATAATACGCTCTCATGACTCTGAATGGGCGTGCAGAAAGAAATCCGCTGAAATGAGAGAACTCGCGAACAAAATGCCATGTCTGGCCACAGATCAGATTTCACAGTTTTTGCAAACGGACTTTTTCTTTCCATGCATAAAACCGACTTTAATTAGACTGACGTCTCTTTGCAAACGATTTAGGTCTCCCATCATCGCCGCTGCAAAGACAGCCGCCTCCGAGGAGTCTCCCTTCATCACCGCTGCAAAGGGAGCCGCCTCCGAGGAGTCTTCCTTCATCACCGCTGCAGAGACAGCCGCCTCCGAGGAGTCTCCCAGCCCATAATCATCCCCCACGTCTTTCCCAGGC
>LR140266.1:0-18052 GCA_900659605.1 Tisbe holothuriae | reverse complement strand
CCCCCCCCCCCCCCCCCCCGCCCCCCCCCCCCCCCCCCCCGCCCCCCCCCCCCCCCACCCCCGTCTCAACTCCCAGGCCGCCCATAAATTATCCCCCTGTTTCTATGTATGCTAGCCAAGGATGTCTGTAGCAGAAGGGTGGAACGCCAACTAAAAGTTGGTCCAGTGAAATTTTTGGGGTCTAGCAATATTTTGCCATTAACATACAATGTATATATGGAAATATTGTTGTTAACAAGTTTCTTTAATGTAGAAGTTACAACTAGGGTTCCTCGACATTTGTTACAACAAGCATTAATACTCAGCAAGTCTCAAAGACCACTAAATACATTGAAGTAAACTGGGGGTCAGTAGGCATCACATTGCAATCCGTGTGATAGAGAAAAGTTTATTAAACTTTGCTCATGTTACTTTTGGCATGCGAGAAAGCAAGTTTTGCCCAAAATAAAAAAGGAAAGGTAGGTTGACCAATAAATCGTCCTATATATTTCAATTACCCAAATGAGAAGAAAATCGTAACAGAAGATTCATTTATTAATCACGAAGCCTGACTAGGGCAAAATTGCGCAGCCTTTTGCCCTTAAGTTAATATTTTGAAGAAATACCCAAATATAGCATGCGGCCCCACGAACATATAGCACATATGCCAGACATTCATAATATTCAAACATCCTTGGGTACATGGGCTGGTTATTACAGGCCATGCTTGAGTAGTCCGAAGAGGTAGGCGCAATTTTTTTTTGTTAACCTTGTTTCAATTTCAAACCATCCTGGTAATTACAGGTAACGGTAATGCGTTGCTTGCAATATGAAACCATTCTATGATAATTACTCATGTATCATTATAACAACCAACATTATAAATAGGTAAATCGTTTTTTAAACAAGTAGATAATTGTATTCAGTGGAAAAAGTACTCTACTCTTTGTAATGTAATAACTGGGTAGCAGTCGAACCAAGATTCGAACACTTAAAAAAGTGTAATTATTGTAGAATGTAATATAGTGTTGATATACAGGGTGTCCCATAATAACTGTAAAAAAGTAAACAGCTAAATCTCAACTCTCTGATGTCCCACAAAAACGTTATTAGTACCATTCAAGAGAGGAATATTTACAATTTTTGGTAGTACTATTACAATCTTTCATTTTTATCATATGTTTGTAATAGAGGTCCGTGTATTAAATCACCTTCATTGATATACCCTCTTTAGTGTGTAATGTTGAAGCAGATTGTGAAAAGTAAAGATTTTACTGTCCAATGGGCCAAAATTGAAACTTTCTTTAAAGGAGGCATTAATGCCCTCAAAGTTACCTAGGGGTTGGAGAAGTGACCTCTAATGCAATTTAATGTCTTTCTGGCAAGGGAAATTATTTAATATCCTAATTTTAGATGGGTTCTAAAGAAAATTGCAATTTAAGCCTTCCATTTTGGTTAAAAACTGCCTTTTGGTGTGTGCATATAATTTGGGTACTTAATATAACCTCTCTGTAATTTGAAATATATCAAACAAAATTGTAACTCTTCTTCTTTTAAATGGTACCAATGGTATTTCAATGAGATGTGATAGAGCTGAGATTTAACCATTTAATTTTTTACAGTTATTCTGGGACACCCTGTAGACAGGTGCCGCCGCGGCCCTTGATTTAGGTCTGCTGACAACAGAGCCGCAATAATTTTACTTTTTTGCTGACACTCTAGCCCTCTTCGCTTGTTACTAGAATAATTAAAATTCAGGAAATTTGTTATTGTCTGCCATTAAGCAATTACTTCTCTATATATACGCACGTTATTATAGAGAACTGCTTGCATTAAGCAAGTGTAAAAAATTTACATAACTAATGTAAAATACCTCGTATGTCAAATTATTGTGCCCTTTGGTCCTTTCTCGGCAAGGGGTGGGCCAGAAACAGCCTACCATACAATGCATGCTGTTCACACATTTCGGAACATACAAATTCTTTTGGAAATGTCTTCGCTCTGGCTATAATGTGCAGCCAAGTCTTCAGTTTAACTTCGCACTGTTCGGGTGCTGCTTGTCCCAGAAGCTTGCTACCGTAGCCAGTTGGAAAAGGCTTAGGCGGGAGATAATTGATCAGACGAGGCAATGAGCAGCCAGCTGCGATGATGAAAACATAGATGAACGTATAACCTTGATAAAAACTTAGAACGGATCACTTTAGCTTCATATACTGCAGGCAGATCTTAAATATTTTGGAAAGGATTATTTCAACTACAAAACGTAAACTATGTAGTTTTTTTCATGTTGGAATAACGCTCTCTATATAGAGAGCGCTATTCAAATATTGCTATGCCAACTATGAAAAACTATGCAAACACTCAGCATAGTTTTTCATAGTTGGAATAACAATATATCAAGTAACGCTCTCTATATAGAGAGCATTATTCCAACTATGAAAAAACCACGACAATGGAAACTCAATCATTGCCTTGACGACTACGACTCAGGGCAGTGTAATATTCGCAGTTGAAATAATGCTCTCTATATACAGCACTATATATAGGGCGTTATTTCAACTATGATGACGTCATCCATAGTTTCTTCCTTTGTAATTTTTCGTCGTCGAAATAATGCTCTCCAATATTTTTGCGCAATATGCCGTTGCAGATTGTTGGACAGGTAGCATAACACAGTTAACGTCACTTACGTTCATACTGTTGTCGATCTGGGTCAAACGGAGATATAGCTGGTCGACCCTGACAGATTGTAGCCTTGCAACAAAAACATTGCACGTTTCCTCCCTTTACATGAATCCATGCAGTAGGAAATACAAGCTTTCCTCCCTCTAAAACAGGCTCTTTGTAACACAGAAACGGGAATTCATTCGGAGGAATTATGTGAAGGTACCTAAAGAGGAAGTGATGTATTAACGCTGGCACAACCAGGGCCGGGTCACTTACTCATGCTCTTGCAATAATGCAAACAGCTTGATCCTATCTAGGAGCTCCCCAAAATGGTAAAGATAGGCTTGAAACCAAGCATTTTCCTTGAAGCCCCCGCCGCCTTCCGCCATCTGCCTGTCGATCGCCCCGTGCACCATACAAGTACCGAACATTATGGAGGACAACCGAAGCCAGTTGAAGGTGGAAGAAGGAGCTTTCATAGACATCATGTCGTCAATCGCCTCCAACAACAGTGTCATCCGACTTGTTGCAAGATCCCTACAAGTCTGGGTGGTGTTCCAATGGGCTAGAGACGTTTGGAGGAACCGGTTCAACTCGTTAGCAACCAGTCGGAGAGGTTGGAACACTTGGCTACTCCGCTTCGAAAGGGGCACTTCAGGCTTGGCCGCGATTAAGAGCATCATCCGTAATTCCCGAGCTGGCGTTGTGGAATTTTTACGAGGATGACTTTGAGAGGGATTATTAGTAGAGAATGAGGATGCGAATAAATTTTCATTCTGCAAAACATAATATGGGTTATGGGTGTAGGATAGCACGAATAATTTCAGCAGGATTGACGAGCTCTAACTTGTTGGCAGAGTGTTTGGGGCAAAGCAAGCGTTCTACAACTAAAGGTTAATTGAACCATGACAAAGAAAATGTAGATCTCAGGTTTGAGGTCAGTGAAAACTTTTTTATTTCTTACCTGTAAGTACACACATTCCCTATTGTGAACTCTCCAATCTAATCTTTGGCATTCTTTGGAACAGTATACTGCCTCTTTACAAGAAGAACAGCGTAAGAGCTTAACATTGGATGCTTCACAAATAAGACAAGTTATATATGGGTGATATGGAACGCTAAGAGACATTTCAGCAGTATATCCGCACGGTTAAATAGAATTGATAGCTTCATACGTTTCCCTTCTCTACCTTGCACTTGATCGGCTTCCTTAATCATTACCATTGTTCTTTTTCTAAGCATGGAAGTGGAACTCGGGAAAGGCGGAATAAACACTCTTTTGCAGCTCTGAAACGAGGAGACCTAGGGACAAATTAGGTATTAGCTTGCTTTATAGAAATTGGAGCACAGGGCGAAAAGAATCCATAACGGCAGTCTTGGAAATTAGTTTCTTTTCATAGTGTTGGCCATTAATAAGCTAGAGCATTAGATTGGTCAGTACATCAAAACAACATTCGAGTAGATTTCTAACCTTACTCTGGGAAGCAAATTTTGCGATTACTCAAAGTGAAAGAAAATCCAGAGTTTTGAGTTTGCCCAAAAAAGCTACACAATAAGGTGGCTACCACTTTTAACCGACAAGTGGTAACTTCAACCAAAAGTGTATTAAGCGACGGTTTTAGACGTGGCCTGATCAGTGCTTTGATTTGCCTTCTTTAGTTTTTCAAGTTCGCACTCCATTAGGGAGATATCGGGACCTCTATACCCCATATAGCCAAAGATAACCGATAAGTGGTCCTATCTTTTTTGTGTAGTAAAAAACCATGCATTAAGCGACAGAATTGGAGTGCCAGAACGCTCCAGATGTAATATGACCTATTTTTGGTAAATTTTTATTATTGCATATCTGTGTTATGACCTCACATTTTGCTTGTCGGTTGTAGAACCGACAAGTGGACCACTTTTCGGATAAATAAGCGATAAGCGGAATTTCTGGGACTCTGCCAAATTCTACATTGCGCGGCTGTGTCACTGCCAAAAATTTGGATTAATGGCTTGTCGGTTATATAAGCGATAAGTGGCATCACTTATCGGTTATATAAGCGATAAGCTGCAGTCCTCCTGGGACTCTAAAAAATCATAATAATAATCGCTAATAGCTATTAGCTAATAACTGTCTAATTCCTAAAAGAAGTCATCCAAAACTTCTTTAGTACCCAATGGATGTGTTATAATTGTGAAAGATGTAAGCTAATTGGAATAAAAGTAAAGTAAAATAAATGAGCTTTTCTAGTCCAGTAAACACCTTCTTTGACCTTTATTAAGGACCTTTAGTATACTGAAAATATAATATAATAAAATATATCCTCAGATTTATGGCTTCCTCCAATTAGCCGCCTCCGACTTCTGTATACATACGATTTTTAAGTACTTACTAAAGAAGTTTTGGATGACATCTTTTTACGAATTTAGACCTGAAAAGTAGCCACAAACGTCATTTTAATTCACAATGTGTAGCGACGCGGATGTGATGGTATACAAATATTAGCTGTAATACAAACATTAGGATTGGTTGGGCCACTCAGTCAGCTATGCTGTAAGCCAAGGATGTCTAAATAGCCTTAGTCCCAGCTCCATGCGATGCGCTGAGATATACTTTAATTCTGGACCCGTCCGATATTTCAGATTATTTTTTTTGACAGAAATAAGCACTTATTGCTTATTTCACCGACAAGTGGTCCACTTGTCGGTTATTTAAGCGATAAGCGGACCGCTTATCGCTTAAATAACCGATAAGTGGTTACTTCTTGGTCTGCCTAAATATCGGTCCCACGACCAGAAAACTTTTATGTCAGCGCAACGCAGTCCGCTTGTCGGTTGTAGAACCGACAAGCGGACCACTTGTCGGTTGTAGAACCGACAAGTGGTATGCTTGCCTGTAAGTGGATAATTACATAATTATAGTGATAATTTTTTATGCATGTGTGAACCAAGGGGAGGCTAAAGAGCACAGATCCGGAGCTTAATGCAACATTCTTTTACTTAACAAAAAAGATAGGACCGCTTATCGGTTATGTTTCCCCATATCACATGTTCATGTTGCCATAAGTCCTAAAAGCCAAAGGAATTTTGAAAAACTAAAGAATGCAAATCGAAGCACTGATCCGGCCACGTCTAAAACCGTTGCTTATTACACTTTTGATTAAAGTCATCACTTGTCGGTTAAAAGTTATAGCCGATAATTGACTATTAACAGAGCTGGAGTAATGAATCACAATAAGATATTCTCCAAGTTCGTGTGACAAGGTGTAACATTTCACTCTTTATAGCATACTTTCGGCTATATCGGTTATCTGAGATCTTTTAATCCTCCTTTAGGTCAAATTTATTTAATAAAGCATGAATCCTTGGAGGGCTGCTCAAATTCAAAGATGGAATATGATACCTGTTTTGAAAGGACAGTTCCTCTTACATTTCCCGCCAATAAAACCCTACGATTGTCTAAAAACATATTTGAAACTTTGAAAATAAAGTCGCAAGAAAGGCTTCCCGAGAGCAAATATGAATTCTTTTTTTCTTCAACGCCGTAGGGATATTATTACCAAGTGACAGACGGTATAAGAGTATTTTTCAGAGCCACCGACGTATAAACCAACTCTAAAACGATTTATACGCCATTGGCACAAACACACCCACCCATTTTCCTTCAAAACAAACATTGTGCGAAAGGCTTTCCAGAAAGTTTTCTTTCTTACTTTCCACTTCTTGAAACATAAATTGCCTCCTTTCGGCAGCGCAACGTAATGCAACAGCTTAAAATGGACGCGTGGTGGTTCCTTGGAAAACTGACTTGACCGCCCCTCAGTACCAGGGTTGCCATATTGGACCAAATACACATAAAGTTGAAGCGAATGCAGAGCATTGACTTCAACAATGCAAAAAATAACTATAAATAGCTCTACAAAATGGACTGTGTTTTAAGGAACTGGGACTCTTTGGTCCGCTGCATCTATAGAATCAACCTATATTTAGTTGCTGTTAACAAACATAGATGCAACTTTATCCTTAAACAATAGTCATCTTGCCACCCTATAGTCAAATTTGTTCCACTTTCTTGGCAGTAATATTGACACAGAGCTCTCTGTATGTACACATAATATTAATTATCTCACTGGCCTTAGAAAACAACATTCATTGAAAAAGATCATTAAGGGATCATGATATCAAAAGAAGGAGTCTCCAGGGGAAGATATTGTTGACAGTAGTCAGGGATGACGAAATTACATTTGGAGTTTATGAATTACAAGTAATGCTCCTAGTAAAATTCAACTAGTTACACATTTACCTTTGGCGAGAATATATTCATTCAAATTATGTTTAAAATGTACTCTTCATGTACATTTGATCTGAGTATAGATTCTACGTTTAAGTAATGTTTGGCGGTAGGGCTTCCATAACATAGTGAAACTTTATTGATTCATTTGAAAGAAAAGCTGACCGGATTTCTCTCACGTTATTTATTATCTAATAGCACAATCCTCTGAAAGATTATAAGAAACTGCCCGTACGGATAAACTAATCGGCATTTATTTATTCCGTTACAAGAACAAGTCCACCAACCAATACATCAAACACTGGCAAATAAAATATGGAGAAAGTTTTTTTAAAGTAAAGCTAAGAAAGCTCACTTTTTCCTCCTCTTCCCCAGTCGAGTCCCCAGAGCTTGACGTGACATGTGCGTTGACGAAAATAAGGATTTTCTTCTTCTTCTTAGCTTTCCGTATTAGGAAAATATGAAGGAGCAACAGGAGGACGTGGAATAAATATATACAGAGTGGGACTTCTTTTTGTTACGGTTATTAGTAAAACAATTCCGCCTGCAATGTAACCACTGCAAATTTATTGTTCTGTTACTTTTGCCTTCATTTTACCTTTTTGAAACCACAGTGCCATTAATTGATATCTTCCAACCCACTGTGGCAGCAAAAGTTTTCCTCCCTCTCTCTACATGTACATATAAAACAGTTTGATTGGCTGACTTTTGGTGCAGCATCTGGCGATGAAGGCCTTTCGAAAAAAAAAAAGACATTGCATTGCAGTAGATCGGGGTCCAAGCTTAGATGTCATCGGTCTTTATACTGCATATAAAATGTCAACAAGCATTACTACAAATTACTTTCAAATGCATATTTAGATATTAGTAGTTTTAAATGGATTGCAAGAAGTTTTATTGAGTAAAACTCCAATATATTTTAAGTAGACAGTAATTTACTAATACGAATGTAATTTGTCATATGTCATACTTGACTGTCAAACATACTGAACATACACTTATTTGGGACATCTCTATACATCTTACAACTTCTTTTGGTGTCTAAGGTCGCACGGAGTAAATTGCTTCAGAAGAAAACCAACGTCAAATATTTACTCTCTTTAGATTACGTGCGGAATTTTCCCCTTCCTTTCATTTTTGAAGTGATGTTCAGCAAGGTCTTTCGGGTTAAAAAGTGTTAAAATGCAGTCACACGTGCCCATTGAATTATCAAGTGCATAATGCAGGCATTGGATGAAGTGATGTTTTAGCTCATTATCATAATGTTTATAGGAACTCCCGCCGAGATTCGTTTCTGTTACGGGATGCCGCATACCAGTTGCATGCATTTCTCACATTACATATGGCGCGGATTTAAGATATTTCTTTTCCTTAAATGCGCACTTTCATTAATACGAGAAATGCATTGACTGGTATGCGGCATCCCGTAACAGAAACGAATCTCGGCGGGCTGTTTGAACCTTTATGAAATATTAATGCTGCATTTATTGGACAAATTTGTGCATATTAGATAAAATAATCCTCTCTTGCAGTCCCATTATGTTGTACCTGTGCGAGTGGCCTGAATGCACCTTCCTCACCCGGTGGCACGGCGACCTTGAGACGCACAGACAGCGCCACACTGGCATCCGACCCGTTGTCTGTCCGGACGCCGCGTGCAGGAAGGCCTTCTTTTGCGTGAGGGACCTGACAGTGCATATGAGGACGCACACGGGGGACAAACCGTATACATGTAAAATGTAAGCTTATTGATGTTTGTAAGATTATATCGCGGTTCCCATTTACGCCTTTCCCCCGTCATTTTCCGTCCCTCGCATTGACCCTTTTTTGCTAATGTAATCCATGGTGTTCTTGAAACTTTCATGTGAAGGACAGAGCTGGAAGTTTTTACCCAAGTCGGTCACACATTGAACTGCACTATCGATCCTCTGAACGGAATTGAGTGACCGGGATAAGCTTGAAACGTAAATTTCGACTGTTACATAGAGTACAGACAATATTTCTTTACATAAAACAGACAAGATCAAAGCTCGATGGTATTTTTTTAGTGCCGCTAAAGTCTAGTCTGTAGCAGAGATCAAAACAGTACCTACTGTATTGATCTCTGGTCTGTAGTACAATCACATATCTGTATAGTTACCATAGATTGGAAACGTATATAATAAAATCCGCTAAAATGTGAAGCCTTTTTTATAATCAAAATGAAGGAGGCAAGACCGGATTTTTTTACCTCCATGTGAAACAGCTGACAGCTAATGAACTTGTTTGCTTGGCTGTTTTTGAAAAGATCTCTTGATAGGGGGGCGGGGGGCACTGTTGAGTGGAGATTTGTGAAGTATGCTCCACTCAAAAGTGGCGCCCCCTATCGACAGAGAATCACAAAAATACGGCCAAGCAAACAAGTTCATTAGACAGAATATCGACTGTAATCTTCGGCTTCTCTCTTCATTGGCATTGGCGAGGCTGAGGCTGAGCTTTATTTCAAAATGGATTCCTTCCAATCCAGTTTTGCCAAGAGAAAAAGCGGCTTCATTGTTGGAGTTGATGTAACCAATCTATGGTTACTAATGCAGATCTGTGAGTACAGTAGATTTATGAGTTTTCTATCATACGCTGTATCAATAAAATATGCACCAATTGGTGCAGTGTTTCTTGGTTATTTACGAAAACATAAAGTAATCCTAGGCCCTAACATTGCAATGCATGTCTTTAACATTCCATTCTAAGCCAATAGTTCAAAAAGGAGAATTCTCTTTCTCCATGATTTATGAAGCCATTTATCAAGAGCGTGCAAAAAGTATTGACACTCAAATCGACATTATTTTATGGGGTGGGTGTGTTCGTGAGGTTTTCAGTGGTTTGAACATATTTAGATAATAGTGGTAGAAAGTAGATTACATTTTATAATTTCTGTATCAACGTAATGGCATTTACACAATCGTTTTTGCACAACATATTGCCTGCCATTTTGACCTTTTTCTAAACATATTTACACATGAAATCTTGTGTTATCCCCTATAAATTGGCAAATAAGACCCTCGCAATTCTTTCCCCTATTTACCTAGCATTTAACCTTGTTTGCCCTGACCAAATATGACTATAATGGGACCTGATTTCGTTCCAGCTGTGATAAAAAGTTCACCCAGAAGGGACAGCTAAATTCTCACATTCGGCGGCATCACTTCTCGGAAGGGCAAGGTTCAGAGGTCTCCAAGGCTCCGAAGAGAGTAAGAATGCATTACAACTATACAAATGTATTATCACCTAAGCAGTGTTACAATCAAGTAAATTAAGGCACCGATAAGGGTAACATTACTATTAATTATTCATGGTACTGTTAAAATCACTTCTGTAATGCATTAATTTAGATTTTAGTGGTAGTAAATCCATCTTCTGAAGTACTTTTAAAAGTAATGCTTGACTTGGTAAACCGTGAAAAGAATCCTTCTACCATCGACAAAAGCCTTTCTTTAGTCCAAATGCAGTTTTTATGCCATTGTGTGCATTGCCATTACAGCAATGCCCTCATCATCTTATTAAACGCTCCTTTTACACAACGTCTCCTTCTATTATTGTCAAAGGATTATAGCTCCTTTTTCATAGAAGAAAGCTCTTCTTTTATGCGGGAGTTTAAGAATGCACAGTGGTCTGACATAGGTCTCAATGAATATATTTTTTCTTCCAAGAAGAATCCACAGTAGAGAAAGAACATCTTGAGTTTCAACAAGCAATATTTTGATAGAAAATTAAATATGTACCAGACCACTGTGACAGATCTATTTTAGTACCCATGCAATTCCTGCGGAAAAGTCCTCAAAACCCACGACGGCCTCCGAATCCACGAGCTCAGCCACACCGGCGCCAAACCGTTCGCCTGCCCCGACTGCGGCCGCCGCTTCGTCTCCAAGTCCAACCTCCGCACCCACCGCACATTACACGCACAAGTGCGGCAACACGCGTGCCCAGACTGCGGCCGCGCATTCCGCCTGCGCAACATGCTGGCTGAGCACATGCTCGCACACGCGGGCGCGTTGCCGCACGCGTGCCCGCTGTGCGCGAGGGGCTTCAAGCGGAGGCAGCAGCTGGACGCGCATATGAACACGCACACGGGCGCGGCGCCGCACAAGTGCGTCGAGTGCGGCATGCGGTTTCGCTCTTCGTCGCGGCTGAGTCATCATCGGAGGAAATGTGCGTCCGCGCAAGAGCCGTCCTCCTCCGAGGAGGCTCCTCCGAAAGGCTCCGAGTTTGAGCGGCAGGTCTTGGAGCCGCTCTTTCAGGATGCGGAGTTGCGGCTAATCAGTGAGGTGCAGGAATGTTGATTATCTTCCAAAGAGTATTTTGAAAAGTATTAATAAAAGCAAATTTAAGGAACCAAATGTGCTCTGGATTATCATTAAATTACGCAATTGAGACACTTAAGAAAGAGTGTTTCAATGTTACGCAAAAACTTGGGATTTGCGAGAAAACTTTTCATTTCTACAAAGTAGTTTTCGCGGTAGAATGCTCCAAATTCGAGGTAAAATGGCCATGGTCTGCACATTTCCTACCCAAATACGCTTTAGAAAGCGATGTTTATCTATTATAAAATATACAAGACCACTTATACATTTTGGTATTTTAGAGAGCTTAAAATTAGCATATGCACCGGACCTGGCTTGATATTTTTACCAGCTTGTCAAAACAAGACCTAGCAAATATGATGCATGATAAAGAGTCCGTGTGCGTTTTATGTGTACATCATAAACAGATTTCGCTATTAAATTGACCGCCGCGGCCAGGATATAAAACGCTAAAAGTGGTCGTTAATGGCTTTAAACGTTGCTGAAAAGCACAAAGGGAATGAGGGGAAGTGACTTGCACGGCTTTGCACAGTGGATTGGTTACTAAATGTTCAAAGATAACTACGTAAAATGCCCTTCTAGCCATTGTGCTCATTGCCATAATAGCCCAGATTCGCCATGATATTGCATTAAAATTTAGAAAATGGATTAAGCACAACTGAATTTAGGCTTAAATTGTTAGATTTTCTGAGTTAATACTTGTCTTCAATATGAGACCACTGTGGAAGTGTAAAACCCCCAGAGTTCTGCTTCTTCCAGTGGGGCTTCTTCTTCCTTTTCTGCGGTCGCTGTCTGGTTCAATTTCGCTCATTTGTCAGCGACGCTCCGAAGCCTGAAAAGAGAAATTTTACTGATGACGAAGAAAGAACTTTTTCTCTCCTCCCCAGCCGCAAAATGGACAATGAGAGATAAAATAATGCCATTGGCAAAACTACTCGCTTCTCTCTTTTTCCGTTCGTGTGCTATCAACAAAATGAAACAACTGCTCCCGGGGGAGAGTCGAGGACGACGATGCTTTTGCTTTATTATTACTGCCAACAGAGACGGATACACGGGTAGAGTGAGCTGTAATGGAGAGTGAAAGAAAAGTACCAGATTATAAAGCAGAGCACATTAATTCTTGAAAACATAGAATTCCAAAGCAAATAAGCTTTAGCGCTCTATGGTTAACTCAAACTGTATGGTAGTTGAAGAAAAGAACAAACTTGTCTGACCAAGTGACCATACAGAGGCCACATTTCGCCACTTTCCATTACATCTCAGTTTAGATTCAGCTACAAATTGGGTCAGAGAACAATCTCTACTAGAGCAAATTACGATAGGAAAAAAAGAAGCCCTTTCTAAATCGACTCGGTTTTTTGTTCGGCGGACGTGATTTTTCTCGTGTTTTCCAAACCACTGATTTTCAGAGGTGGATTGAGAGCTTTCTTAAGGACGAAAAAGGGGAATTGATTCGCACGGTCGGAGCCCAGGCGATGGGCCATGAAAGAAGGGCTTGAATGCATTAAATGTCTCAACCCACTGTGTATGAAGCCTCGGTGCATAATATGTCAAACAAAAGAGTGCACCCTACAGACAGCTCTTCAAAGGATAGATCCCCTTTTTTATCCTTACGGCCTGCTTGATCAAATGCATCTAGAAAGACCACAAAAGGGATTTAGATCATGGTCCAAAAAGGGATATTTTAAACGTCGATATCTTCCAACATTTTTATATAACACATGCTCTATATTTGACATTATTTCAATCGTAAATATGGTGATCGAGACTGCAAAACGGTGTCAGACATGAAGAGCTCTTGTTTAGATTTTTGAAGAGCTTTACACGGCTGGCACGGATGTTCCAACGCCTCCGAGCGGCGTCTTCCGAGAAGGTCGAGGAAGTCTCCGAGGCTCCGACCTCCTTCGAGAACGTCGAGGGCGCCTCCGAGGTTCTGTCCATGGCGCTCGAGGTCTTCTCAGAGTCTCCTCTGACGTTGGTGTCCTCCGAGAAGTTTGACGACGCCTCCGAGGCTCTGACCTTGCTATTCTTCTTCCGTGGGCGGCCTCGCTTTGGTCTGGAGGGTTCATCTTTCGGAGGAGACGCAAGGACGATAGAAGAAGACTAAAAACAGACGACGCCATTGTAAGTATTTAACTTAAAACACACAAAGTACAGGTTTTCACTTTTTAATTGGCAAATTTGCAATCTAATAGTTGAATGAATAAAGCAAACGGCGAAATATTCTAAAATGATACTTAATTTAACTTTTATTCCGTCTAATTCACTATAAAATTTGCTAAAAATACATCTTACGGTGGTTTGCTCGCTCAGCAAGCTCATTCAGTACATTATAAAACCATTCCTAGCATTTGAGAAAGTTAAATCCTCCTTCTCCTTCTCTTGGCCATTACCGTTTTCTCCACCACGATCCTCTCCGTCTGGACATGACGCCGGAGACTCCTCGGAGCCGCCTCGCTCTCCACGCTGCTCGAGTCTTCCTCTTCCGTGGAGGTGGACGGCACGATGCTGGAGCGGACGAGGTCGGCAGTGTGGTTGATGGCGTCCAGGTCGGAGGACTGGAAGAGGAAGGGGGAGTTTTATTCAGTAATATACGGTACTTACGGTACTAACGGTACTTACGGTACTTTGCCAAGTAGTATACGGTATACTCTATGATGGGAACTTAGTACAGGTCTGTACTAAGTCCCCATCATAGGGTATACTATAATTTGCATGGATTGGGGATGCTTCAAGGAAGTTGCAAATGTTATGCTAATAACAAACCATGCGTTAATATGTCCATTGTCCATGTAACATGATGTTCTAGAGTAAGGCTCCTTTTTACATAAGCATGTGCGGTTTGTAAAATACAAACCGAGTATCGGTTTCGGTTCTCTTTTTGTGAAAAAGTTAGTTCCGGTTTTCGGTTTTTCTATGTGAAAGTAGTAAGCCACTGACAACTAGAGCTTTAGATCGTCTCTAGTAGTCTCTGAGTAAACGTACTACAGTAACTCAAGTACACACTTAACTTCATTTGAAATATGATTTTTACAACATTGACTAAAATTAGTATTATAATAAAAGCTGTTGTCTGCACTCACATTAATCCTGCCGAGCACAATCTGATTAATGGACTCTGCCGAGTCCCTGATGAGCTGCGAGTCCGGCGCCACGGCCGCAACCCGTTCCAAATTCCGCTTCATCTCCGCCAGCGTGCGCACGTAACGGTTCACAGCCGTGGCGGACAGACGCTGAAGCTTGGGACGGTTCTCAGCACGCTGCAGCCCGGACACAAGGGCGTCCACGCTGGAGATGAGGTCTTGGACGGCGGTGCTCTGGTGCTGCTATCGGCAAGGGACTGTCGAGAGCTTTGTTGTGGCTGGCTTTGGGGCGCTAACGGCTGGGAGTGCCGTGGACTATTGGGAGTGTTTCGTCCCTGGCTCTGGCATTTCCAGTACTGCTCTGCGGCTCATCTGGCTGCCGCTGCGTCGATGTGAACATTGGCCCCTCCCCTGGCCCTGGCAGCTGCAGAGACTGCGTCCCCGGCGCCGGCAGAATCGACTGTGACGCTGGCTGGGCGTCATTGCCCGACCTGGCAGCTTTTGGAAGGTCCTTGATGATGTGCAACACGGCGCCGTCCTCCATCACAAGCGTGTCCGGGACGCCGCTGAAGTCGACCCGTTTGGAGTGGACGGGGTCGAAGTCTGGGTACAGCGGGTTGTGGACGGCGCCGATCGGGGGGCGGCTGGAGTCCGGGGAGACCATGGTGAGAGGTCTGGGAAGAGACGTCAACGGCAGAAAGCGGTTTGAAATTTTGAGTAGCTCTCTAGCTCTCAGCTGAGCTCAGCCGGTTTAAAAAATAACAAAGATTTCGGAACACTTGGAGATGGAATTCACGCAACCTTTCCATAATGTGTAGGTAAATCCAAGAATCTCTGTAAAACAGGATGGAATACGAACAAAAAATCGGCTCAGCCTATCAGGGAAATTTGTGCAATGTAGTAAAAAAATCTATTCAAATAACCTTATGGAAATCTTGCTCTTCACAAGTCTTATTTCTGGAGTTTTATTGCTACATCAAAGCGTCAAGGCTCAGAAGATCTTAAAGTTCAGTAAATAGACTGTAGTAAATGTTGGGTCAGTAGGCCCCATATTGCTACCACCCATGTACAGAAAAGTTTATTACAAAGAATTCATTCAATTTGTCTTGCTGAGGAATTGTTTGAACTCCATTTTCAATTCTATCAAAGAATGACAATTGTGTTACTTCAGTGACTGTTATAAAAAATGACAAAGCCGGCCCCATATTGTCATTTGAGACAATTTTCGTGCTCTATTCTATTCTAGTGGAGACCTTGGTAAATCTGAGGTAAATGCAATGAGAACAATATAAATATGTATAGTTCTCATTGATATATTAAATGACTTCACCAAATAAACAATATTGACATAAATAAATGCAATGAACGTTAAAATTACTTATGGTGCACGGTGGTTACCGTTAGGATGTATATTTATTAATTCTTAAGCAGACTTGCAAATAAATTACAGCAATTTATTTTGTAATTAAAATGTCAAGTGCCACCTGCGCTCTGGTATATACACAGGTGTACTTTGGACTCCTTTTTGATGTGGTAGTCACTCAGGGTTTGGTCGTCCTTTAGTAACACGCCCATAAAGATCACTCTCATTCTCCATATTACTATGCTGCTTTTGCTATGGATCATCCTCTTGACATTCAGGATGGTGTCGGATGGATGCACCCACAGGTGGATTAGGATACCTTGGTAATCAATAGTAAACTCAAAACTTCCCTCCTTGTGCACCTCAGGGCCGGGCATCTCAACAGGGCAGCCTCCAAACTCAAACTTGAGGTCCTCAGGGCGGATGTCTTTCTTGTTCTTGATCCTGGCCATTCCTTTTGCAATGACATCCTGGATGGACTCAGTTGGTTGCACTTCCAGTGTGTAGGCGTCTCCATTGGGGGTCTGCATTAGGATCTGCATGTTGTCGTCTCTGAAGAAGTTGTGATAATGAATGGTCTAAATGAAGCCTCTTATTGATCAACCATGCATCCGGAAGAGATATAGTAAGACGGTTAGACAACGTTTAAAAGAATAACAATTAGGTGCTAAAAGGAAACAATGACATCAATTGCTCTGTAAAGATAGGCGAAAAGTTTTAGGGTATCCAGCCGTGGGTGTACTTTTGATTTCAACATTGATCGGACGAAGTAGACTAAAATTGTAAAATATGTCAGCTCTGGTTTCAAAACATACATTTGAAATGATCCAAAATAGTTATCTTCGGACAGGGTAACCAGTTCAAAACAGTTCTATATTATACCTTAAATTGTAAATTTTTATAATAACAATACCAGACTGATGCACATTAATGTATATAGGGATATTTCTTCTCAGTATCTTTTTTAAGAGCATAAATAATTTCAAGATTACAATAAAGACGGGCCAAGCATAGAGTAAAAGCTTGGCAGACTTTGTCTGAATCGGAATTTTGAAGGAAAAGCTTAAAGAGTCTCTAGATAAAAGAGCCGACATTTGATCGAGGTTTGTTTTCCCTCATCTTCCTCAGCCAAAATGAAGCGGACTGAGTGCACGAGAAAGAAATAGAGGATGACCGACAAAAACAATCTTGTTGAAATATTTGCTATTATTGTGAAAATTAATCTAGGAGTAATTACTGCATAATTATACATACATGCATGATTTTATTATGTGTGTATGACAACTTTTAAAAGGACGTAAAATAAAGGAAGGATACATTTTAATTTTTAAAACAGCATGGGCTGCACAGGATTGAACCCATGACCGCAAGCTCCCTATGCTGCAACCTTATCCAATGCGCCACTGTGATATTATATTAAGAATTTGTTTCACTTTCTATTATATTAAAATAAGAGCTTTCAGCTGTGATACCAACCCGACATTCTGTGATCCCACTTCTAATCATTTCTTCTTTTTTTGTCGCGACTTTCTTCCTTTTTTGTCGCGAAAATTTCACTCAGGCAGGCCAATAAGGCATCAATTTACTCAACCTGCCCACGTAGGGCAATTGTCGCCTCTTTTTATCTAGAGATTCTTTAGTTGTATGGTGTTCTAGTCTGTATAGTATTCTGTTTACCCGTATTGGAGCGTAATTTTGTGTCCACAGAGAGAAATAATGGATAACATTGTTCACAACTGAAATGGAACGAATATATTTTATAAACCAACTGTTCATAAAAAAGGCCATATAAAGTTTTTATAAACTAATTTTTAACCATGAGTAACTGAATAACCCACGTCTTATTTTTTTCCGCGGGGAGATGGAGAATAGAACTATAGCCTATCAGAGAGCTTCTCTCATATTGTTTGAAAGCAGCTCTCTGATGAGCTAAATTTCTTTCATCTATCTCACATCGGAAAATTAAAGCCAACATTTTCCTGGATCCACCTTTAGTTCTAGGTAAAGATACTCAACTACGTAAAGAGGAGAACCATATTTGCGTCCGAAATCAAGGTTTCAGAATACTGATCCAACACATTCCGCCCAAATTTAGGGCAGAAATACGACGGTAATGCGAAAGCATATTTTGTTGAAATGTATCTTATAGGCAGGCATTCTTTAAGCTTTAGAGACAATAGTAGAATAACTATAAAAATTGTACTTGTCAAATCAATACTGAACTGGACTATTGCTATGTACACTCTTTAATAGTCGTATTCATTGTATTAAGGCCGTGTCTACACTGGCATTAACTAAGAATATAATTAGCTTTTTATTCCTTCCTTTTTCCCTGCTAGCGCGGCTG
>LR140265.1:0-18065 GCA_900659605.1 Tisbe holothuriae | reverse complement strand
AGATCTGACAGTTTTGACACATTCCTGGCAACAAACGTCGTCAGCGAAGAGAGAACCGGTTCAAATGAATTCGCAATACATCTATCCTTCTACTCTCTCTCTCTCTTCCTCTCTCTCTCTCTTTCTCTCTCTCCCTCTCTCTATATCTCTCCATCACTCTCTCTCTCCCTCTCGTTCTCTTCCTCTCTCACTCTCTCTCTCTGTCTCTCTCTCTTTCTATCTCTGTCTCTCTCTCTTCTTTTCTTTTCTCTCTCTCTCTCTCTCTCTCTCTCATCCTTCCTTCTTTCTGTTCCCTTGGGCACATTTTGCTAATATATTCCCATCTCGGTATCCAAACACAATGGAACATAAAGGTGGATACAAGTCAAACCATTCTAATGTAAATGCGCATGTTTGCCGTTGCATGTTCTCTCACCCGGAAAAAAGGTCGTACATATTTGCAAAAACACGTGCAGAAATTAAGATAAGGTTTATTTACCTCATTATAGAAGCTAGTGTTGTTCTGCGTAATGTCTGATGTTATTAATTAGTAAAAAAAGGTCGCAATACTGTTGTTTAAATCCACGCTCGAGGCTAGATTTTGGCTTGAAAAAAGTTTATCTTGGCAGTCGAAAGTTTGCCTCCAGTTTGTAATTTAAGGCGTGGGAAGTTCTAGGATAGTCAAATAATAATGGAACTCTCATTGTAAAGAATTTATATACCAAAGTCATTGATGTGAATTGCTTTAAGATTAACTACGTAGCTTAATGCATCTTAATGAAGACATTTATAAGCTAGCACCCTTGAGTAAAGCTACTAAAATTATCATTTGCGTAACGGTGCAGTGGTCGAACTAACTTTTAATATTCTAGACAAACATATCTAACCAAGGATGTTTCATCCAAGTATCTAACACTCATGTGTATTTCACTCCCTGATATCTACAGTCCAATCCATGAATTATACTTACGTTTCAAATGAATTTTGTTCCAGATGCCTACTTTGACCACTCCTACCCTGGCCAGACCCAGCTCGGCGGCACCGTCTGGGTGGGCGGGGGACTCCTTCACCAGCAGAAGCAGAGACAGCATGAAGAGCAGCAAGCGGCGCGGTCGGCTGAGGAGGAGAGGGACAGAAGGTTCACAAAGCTAAAGACCACTTGCATGGCGGAGATATTCAGGTATATTTTAAACATTTACATTAAAAATGTACGGGACTCCATAAACTTAGAATCATTTCGATGTGGCCGAGCCTATCCAAGGGCATATCTGAGTCTTATTTTGGAACTTCCAATAAGATTGAGTAACTATTGTGCTCTGCCGATTTTGTTACATGATTTATACTAATGTACGAATATTGGATTGGAATGAATGGAATGGATTGACTTGCGCGCATTTGCCTTTTTTGTTTTTGATACAATAAAAGGAAAGTAATAATATCGTTTTCTCCTGCTTTGCCCCATTATGTGCCCTATTCCACCATTTACTACGTAGCTACTACATATCGCCTAACCTCAATGCATCAATTAATTTACCTTCCAGACGCGCTGACGAGCGTAAGGCTCGTCTCCACAGCGTCGAGAACCCCGTGACGTCCCTGGAGGACTCACCGCGGACGCCTACTTTAGATCACGCCCTCGGGAGCGGAGCAGGAGGCTCCATGGGGGCAAGTATACTAGGGGCGAATCATATACAGAGGTAAAATATAATGTACACTGTACTAATGGTATTTTCATAGAAATTCCTAAAATACATCGTTTCGTTCAATTAATTTGAAAATGATGAGATAATATATTATTTTATCATTAATTAATATTCTTTGCCTGCTTCACCGTTAATGTTAACACCTAAATCTACGACGTGTTCCTCAATAAAAAGTATAGTTCAATTAATTTGTGTCTTTATATTGTTTTTATTAGGATAAAGTACCTTCAATACTCGCCAAATAGTTTTCCCAGACCAGTTTGTAAAAATTACCTTGAGAATATAGTTCTCACTGTTGCTTCATTGAACTTTTCCCCCTGTTATTTAATCCCCAATCCAGCCAACTGTGACAAACCCTCAATCAACTTCCATTCACTCTTAATCCTCCTTTCAGAACCAACGACCTGTTCATCACCTCGTTACTCCTCCTTCTCCTGCTGTGCCTGGTGGCGCGCATGGCCGCGCTCAGGAGGTTCGGGGGCCGAAGTCTGCAAATGGTCTCAGATGAGATGCAGCAGAACGCTAGGAATCAGCCGCAGGTACTCGATGGAAAATGGTGTAAAAGTTGTTCATAAGGGGGTTTCTTGAAGGAGGGCCGTGGTAGCCATATTCGCAGGTTGCTCGACTCTGACCCAGAAGGTCGTGGGTTTAAATCCCCCTGCGGCATTAGATGAAAAATTGCGAATTTGGCGTACTAGTGACTGAACCGAATGGTAGTGCCAAAAACATGTAATAAGGGGTCGCTAGTAAAATATTAAAAACATGCGTCAAGTACGTGTTTCACTCACTCGCTACTCATAAGGGACAAGTAAAATATGTTTTAAAAAAGGTTTCTCGATAAACTCAAATAAAATAAACTCTTTAACAAACACATACTGTCCATAAGAATGGCATTATATCCCAAAAAATATAATAAATGAGATTCAGTCTGCTCTTAGTTTGAAACTTTTTTAAAAAATGGGTTGCAATCTACATGTAGATACAACAAGAGGTGCCTAATACTCATAAAAATTAAGAAATCATCTAATGATTTTGCAAGTTGCTACTGTCGACTGACTGCTTAACTGAAATAATGAATTAATGTTGATTTTGAATTTTTTAAAGCTAAAACTGCCCGAAGCCCTAAAATGTTGCGTACTTTCCGGCAACCACTGCACTACCGGGGAGAAAAATGAGGCCAAACTTGCAAACTTCCCTTTCTTTCCTTCCCTCTAATTTCCCGTCAAATCAAGTTACTTTCATTGAATAGACCGATAACGAACCTCTTTTATCTGCAGGTGTACCTTGAAGGCCTGGGAACTCTCAGGCACTCTGGGTCCGTCCCAGGGCTCAGCAATGCTCAGATTGTCATTAGTTTACCAAGGGCACAACAACAACAACCTCAAAATGTCCAGGCAAGTGTGAATTTATAACATGTAAAATCAGTAGATCCACATATGTCATATGGTATAATATTTAAGAATTACTTCACCATTGCGTCTGTGATTAAAGTACTTGATTATCTGGGATATTCTGTTAAATATTTAAATATAGGCAATGAATGTTTATCAAAGCAGTCACCAAAGTTACTTTGCTTCAAGTAATCCCTCTTCTCTTATTCCAGGGTAGTCACAGCTGCTACGACCTCGCCTCTGTCGCTGCCACAGCTGCTGAGCTGAGGGCAGCGGCGGCGGCCATGGCTGCGGCTGAGCAGCCTCTAGTTGTGGTGGACGATGGGAGAACCCAATCAGGTGCTCCTGGAATGGAGCAGCAGCAGGAGCCACATTTGCTGCTGTGGCCGTTATATGCGGCAGAAGAGACCAAGGTAACCAAAACTGAATCTCTGTTTTACAAGGAGAGTAATAATAAGTAAATCATTATTGTTTTAACATGTTTACACCAAAGGGCTTTACACTCTTTGCAGAGTACTTCATTAACTGTCTAACTTGCAACAAATTTCTGACTTTTTCCCAATTAAGTGACAAATGTGTTTAGCTTCATGGAACATGCATCTCTAAATGTTATAATCATACCGAATCATACAACCGTCTTTGTAATTTAGCAGATTGGACCATTGCGGAAACTTTAGCAAGAGAAATTAACTGGGACAAAAGCATTTTAATATAATAGATATAGGCAATGCGGGATATTTTCTGTTTGAATGGGCCATTATTTAACATAGGTACAAATAAAATTATTTGTCATAAATGATTAAATGTATCTTCTTTCTTTCAGGTTGATTTGAGCAAGAGTTCTCCCCACCTGGCAGGATAATATCGGAAAAAGATGATAGCTATATAAATAATAAATTATATCAAAAACTACCTTCCACAATATAGACAAAATGTGACCCTTGAAGAAAAAGACATATAATGCCAATAAAGATTAAAACCACTCGCATATTTATAAGACCTAGTGAATAAAGTTGGATCTATCAAATTCAATATAGAAATACAAAAGAACACTGTACGCGTACTATTCGCAATAAGAGCAGTACATAAATGTACTTCTGTATCTTACATGCTATTTTTGGAACTTGCCAAAGAACTCAAACTTCAACAGTGCAAAAAATAATACATCCAGACTATGTAACTATTTCAGGTGGATAATTATATTTCATCCGGTCATAGAACCTTTCTTGTAATGCACCAACTGTATGAACTCATTGGATCCTTTAATCCGAGCCTTCATCCCATTGGAAGTCCGCATCTCACAGGCAAATGCGACAATGGCTATGAGCATCAGTCCGGAGGAGATGAGGACAGCGCTTTGGAAGGCATTCCAGTCTAGAGGATGGGCCTCACTCAACAAGCTAGAAAGACGGTTTCATATGTTTAAAGTCAACTTTGATAGTCCAAAGAAAGAGAGGTATAAAAATAAGCATCTTTAAATTCTAAGACACTGCTATGCCACCCTTTTAAAGTTAAGAAAAAAATACTGATGTCCAGAAAAGGTATAGGAACTATGTTTGGTTATGGTCAGCAACTTAAAAAATTGCCTTGGTAATGTTGATTTCCTGCTGCAAGGCCTTACTCATTCTGTTGAGTCTTGGTTGCACTTTCAATAGTGCCTTCCAAATACTTTTCATAAATCATTGTCAAATGTCCGGATTCCCTGAGACGCAACATCTGTGAGTCCAGCATGGGTTTTAGAGGACTTCCAAGTGGCATGTACATTCCAATGAGGTAATATTGTGGACAATTGGATATGAATCCTTGTTGCTCCCGAGCTCTAGAAAAAAGGAAACTAGAAAGTTTTGTATGAAATGCCTAATTTGTTGTTACTCTGTAGTCAGTTTCTTCTTTATCAGATGTACTGCCCATGCATCATCTCCATACAAAGCCAACTGCCCCACTTTGATACCATCCATGATATCATCAAGGTTCTTCATAATCTTGTGATGTTTCTTCATATGCTGGACATCCGGGTCATAGTTGAAACCATAGCGGACATGGAAGATAGGGACATTCCATTGAGTGGCAACTGTTATATCATTCTGTGGAGTGTTAGTAAACAAATAAAATACTTCAATAGTTTGGATGTTACTTAATTTACCTCAACCATCCCATGCATGGTAGTTATGGGGTTCTCTATTAGAGGCACAGATTGGAAGGCAATAAGACTTCCAGAGTAAGAGGTAGTCAGGACAAGCATAAGTAACAAGTACAAAGCTGTAAATAGTCTAGAAAATAATGAAATTTGATGCAAGAGTATTATATATTAACTGTCAAGTTTACATCATCACATTGCTGTGTATCATCCTAAGAAACTCCATTGAAGACTCTCCTGTAGCTGATGAAACCAGGAACAAGAGATAGCTGGAGTATGTCAGAGACTTATTGTTGTTGGTTGTTAGATGGAATACAGCAAAGACAACAAAAGCTCTAAAAAATGCATGTGAAGAAATGGGATAAATATTGGTATTCCGCCTTAAGGCCAAAACCGGCCCTGGAATAAGGCCAAACCCAACCGCCACAATAAGGCCAAAGCAAACCTCGGATTTAGGCCAGAACAAATCAGCTGACTGGAGTCATGAATGGCAAACCTCGGAATAAGGCCAAAAAAAGAAGACAAAAAAACAGTATATACCATAATGATAAGTTCGTTTGGCCCCTACATACCCTTGGTTCAGCCGGGAATGCATTGATGATTAGTGAGTATAATCAATGCCATCACGATCATAACAAACTACAGTATGGGATGTTGGAAGTGGGAGGCTAATTTGGGATACACCATATGTACCAAAGCTAGAACCCAATAATTTCTCCTTTATTTGCTTGTAAAAGGCAGCCCATATGAAAATCGCGAATATACATATGTATGAATTAGATAAAACTTTAAGAACAATCATTTGTCTTCCAATTATTGGTGTCTGACAACTCTAACTGGCACCAAACCTATAACGGATTCTCATCCTTTGCCAGTCTCTACTTCATATATGTATTATAATATGAAGCTCCACCATACTGGGGAGTTCATTTTACCGGGCAAATCGCTTATTATGCCTTCTGCTGTGTCATGTACTATAAAAATAATGTATTTACGGCTATAGAAAGGTCAATTATTTAAACCTTTTTGAGATATCATGGCAAATTAGTTATTTTGTACAAAATACATTGGTCCTCTTGTGGTTTTCAGCCAAGTTAGTGTCCATTCTTTGTCTGATCCATCATTTATACATGTGTTTTTGTTCTTGTTCAAACCTCAAAGTGACTCAAAATGACTCATATCAAAGGATTTTGGCTTTAATAGGAGGTTTGCCAATAGTTGATTCTGGCCTTATTCCGAGGTTGACATATTTTGAAATTTTCTGGCCTTATTGCGGAGGTTTTCTCTTTTTGGCCTTATTCCAGGGATGGTTTTGGCCTTAAGGCGGCAACCCTAAATATTAAAGTACATATTTACCCAAATATCATTGAAAATATGAAAAGCCAAGTCACTTCAGAGAAAGGCTTAACAATTGTAAGATATTTTGGCATCTTGGATGGGCTCTTGACAATGAAACAGAGCTTAGCAATTGAGTGAGGAAGTGTGACATCCATAATAGAAGTCCTAAATTGACATGTTTATTCTTTGCTTTCTTGCATATACCGTACCAAAATAATGGATTAGAAAATAAATTACCTGTGTGGTAGAATAAACATATTAGCAGTTCCCATATCAGTCTTTTGTGCTTGAACTTCTCCCATAAGTCCGGTTGCAGTCCCATTTGTAGCAATCATACCCCAAAGGTTCCCATCCACAGGTAGATGGAATTGGACTTCTGCTTTGATCCTTGCACCCTGTAATCAATGATCATTACAATCCCTGTAGTACTTCATTGTATATATTTATTACCACAATCTTCATGATGTCTACTTCTATTCCTGACCAGATCTTCCCATCAGATGATACCATACCAAAGGGTGGATATTGCAAAGTTGTCACTGTCATCAACTGACCTCCAAGGTTAAAACCATTCTTAAGCCGCTGTTCCTCATACGTCAACAATAGTTGATAATTGGGAATATGTGAGAACCCATCACCATTCCAAAAACCTCTTGCCCACTTTTCCAACTTTGTGAATTTAGTTGGGCGGTAAGGAGCAGACAGAACATGGTACTGCCCTGCTACTTTGGCAGGGCAGATGTAAGTGATTTGCAAGTGATAAATTGTAAATGTCTTGTATTGGTACAGCCTACTAACAGCTGGATCAGAGCAGGTTGGATCTGACAAATTAGTCACATATATCAAAAGGTGATGGATCTTGTAATCAATCCTTCTCTCAATGAGCAGGGCATCAGAAACAGCAATAGCTTCATCAATCTCCTAAACATTTTAATGCAGTTTTTTAATATCTCATTAACTTTACATATTTACCTCATTCATGCCTGTTTGCACCAACATGTTTGAACATTTAGACTTGTAATAAACAGGTTTTGTAAAGTTGGAGAATATTCCATCAGAGCTACTTATTGAAACCACTGGCATCAGATGTTGAAATGCATTGAGGTCTTTGTCAAAGTTTACTGTTACCAGACAGTTGTCATAGTTTGGGACAAGATTGCTGAGCATATCAGCTACTGATTTTCTTGGGTCTGCAGCAGGTGCCATTGTTAAAGTATTTAATATGATGAAATGTAAGGCAAATATCTTTAACTCAGTCATATCTTCGGATTTGAGGTCTTTTTGAGACTAGCCTCTCAGGTTAATAGAATTTCATTTAAAAATTCAATAATCTCATGTTCTGCCAACAAAAAAGCTCTAATTTTCTGCATTTTTATATTTACTGTCGGTTTACACATAAATCATTTTTATATTAGCTTACTCGATGAACATTGATTTGTGTAGGAACACCTTTAAAGTCCAAAATCCAAGCAATTAAAAATCCTGCAGTAAAATATTAATTCCATGGCGTCTCTTCCACTGACCTAATTCAACCCAAGCCATGAGTCACCCCTTAGAAGCTTGGTTGAATTATGGCGTCACTTTAGTCTGAACAGTGAGTGAAGCAAGTGCTAAAAAGTTTAATGTAGGATTTTACAGTTGCAAGCCAAATGGTCCAATACTTCTATATGACGGCATTTTAAAGTTGTGAAGTTTTGACCTTTTTTGGCTTGGAAAAGTAGAATTGTGGATAATTAATGTTGTTGTCTATACCGGTATCAAATTTTAAAAAGTTTTACTAATAATAAAATAAACCATAAAATTTGGGGCACTACATTCATTTGATAGTATGAAATAAAATAAGAGTATATTAAGCAATTATTGTCAGTAATTTATATAAAAAAGACAAAATAACAGTAACGTAGGCAAGAAAGTGCAATTTGAAGAGGTAAATTTAATATAATGAAGGTTAATCATTGAAATTAAATTTAAGGAGAAGACAGAGTCAAAACATTGGGATTCATTTTGCAACAACATTTTATGCGTTTTCCTCTGCTATCACTCTGACTTCTACCCATATTGAAGTATATTTATATTTATTATTTAGCTCATTGAATCTTTCTTATACTGCACTAATTGTATAAACTCATTTGACCCTTTTATTGTATCCTTCATCCCCCTAGCACTCTGAATTTCACATGCAAAGGCTATGATAGCGATGAGCATCAATCCGGATGAGATGAGGATTGCGCTTTGGAAGGCATCCCAGTCCAGAGGATGAGCATCTTGAAGGAGGCTGAAATAAATGATAATCTTATTGTTAGAAGGATTATAAAGTAACCTCCTAATTAAAACATATGCATGAACATGTTGCATTTGCCATATAACTTGTAATTCAGTAATGAGCACCTGAAAAAATTGTAAGTCATTTAATCATAATTATAAAAATAGCTCCGTACTCATAATCATTGGTCCTTGTTGCACTTTCAATAGTCCCACCAATATACTTTTCATAGATCATGTTCATAAGTCCGGATTCCCTGAGTCGCATAATCTGATCATCCAACATGGCCTTCAATGGACTTCCAATGGGCATGAACATTCCAATGAGGTAATATTGGGGACAATTTGATATAAATGCCAAAGACTCTCTGTTGTCTCTAAATAGTTGAATGATATGTACATATAAATTTTATCACAGCGTGCAGCAAAGTAAGTGTTAATTACCTTTGTGTCAGTTTAGACTTAATCAAATGCACAGCCCAAACATCATCCCCATACAAAGACAACTCCCCCACTTTGATACCATCCATGATCTCATCCAGCTTTTTAATAATCTTATGGTTCTTCTTCATGTACTGAACATCCGGGTTGTGGTTGAAACCATAGCGGACATGGAAAATGGGGACGTTCCATTGGGTGGCAACAGTTATATCATGCTGTGGGAGCTTACTAATTATCTACAATATATGGGATGTTTTGTGCATGTTTACCTCAACCATACTTCTCATAGTAGTAATAGGATTCTCCTTCAAAGGAACTGATTGAAAGGCTATGAGACTTCCTGAATAAGATGTTGTTAAGACCAGCATTAGGAGAAGGTATGAGGCGGTAAACAGGCTATAGTATGTAATTTATATAATGAACCACAGCTAACATTTTCATATTTGATAACTTACATGATGCTCGATTTCTTTATTTTCCTAAGGAATTCCATTGAGGACTCTCCAGTGCATGTAGAAATGAGAAAGAGTAGATAACTTGAGTATCTTAAACTTCCTCGTTCTTTTTCATCTGCCGTCATATGGTACACAATAAAGACAAGGTATGCACTGTGATAGAAAGAACTCATGTAATGTAAATAACATGTATGTCAACATTAAATGGTCTGCTTACCCAAGTACCATAATAAGTATAAAGAACCAAGTCGTCTCAGAAAATGGCTTAAGAATGGTGAGGTATTTTGGAACCTTAGCAGGACTCTTTACAATAAAGCACAGCTTGGCAATGGAATGTGGCAACGTTACATCCATTATTCCAGTTCTGAGGGTATAAATGCATTAAATAAGTTAATAATAATACAGTTATTATAGGGATTTACTTAATTAGTATAGAGTTATTGAGTTACCTGTGTGGAAGAATAAACATATTTGCAGTTCCAATGTCTGTGACGGCATCCTGAACTTGTCTCATGAGTCCACTAGCAGATCCATTCTTATCAATCTTACCCCAGAGGTTTCCATCTTGTGGGAGGTAGAATTGAACATCTGCATTTATACTTTCACCCTGAATGAATGCATATAATAATTTTAATTCGTTAAATAGAAGAACTGCCTAGTCCTGCATCTCAATCAGTAGATAATTTGATATTTACTTCATATATATTAATGAACACATTATTATTGTCATACAGAGGAAGAGCTGCATAGAGGAAGTTTGTAAAGTATTAAACACCATTCATCCTATTTATATGATTAACTGAAGTTATTTTGAATTAGTGTATATTTTTGTAACACATTATGTATACTCACCACCAGCTCCATAATTTCAACTTCAATCCCAGACCACATTCCATGAGCATCCAACATCCCAAAAGGAGGATATTGTAAAGTTGTCACAGTCAGATTCTGACCCTTCATATCAAAACCATTTTGCAGCCGCTGCTCCTCACTTGTCAACAGATATTGGAAATTGGGAATACGTGAAAACTCAACACTGTTCCAAAAACCATAAGCCCACTTTTCCAATTGTGTGAATTTTGTAGGCCGGTATGGAACTGAGTTGATGTGGTATTGTCCGCTTCTCTCTCCAGGGCAAATGTAAGTGATTTGGATGTGATATATAGGAAAGCTTTTAAACTGGTAGGAGCGCTTCTGAGCCAGGTTGGTGCATGTTGGATTGCCACTCTCTGGTATGTAAATAATAATCTGCTCAATTTTATACTTGACATTAGCATCCATGAGAACTACATCAACATCATGTAAGTACTCATCAATAGTCTAAAATAACCAATCAATTATATAAAGTACAATACACCACAATGTACCAACCTTTGTTGTTGGAGTAGGAAGAGTAATCAGCATAGTAGAGCATTTAGATAGGTATGCCATTGATTGGTTAAAGCTGGAAACTCCATGGTCCAAGATAATGTCTAAGTTAACCACCGGAAAATATTGGTCAAATTTTCCTGGAGTATTGACAGACACAAGGCAGTTTTCATAGTTAGGGACCAAACTTGGAATCAAATGTGAAAAGTGGGAATTGTTTGGGTTCTTCTGAGCATGAGAGGTACGGACGAGGAGAGAGCATAGAATGAAATATCGGATAATATGTGTCATTGTTTGTACCGGCCTGTAAGATAAAAATACAATATAAGCACGTCTTTAAGTGGTTATGACTTCAATTTTCACAAGGTTTAGTAGGAAATGGGCAATTGTCGGTAAGTTAGGTATAATAAACGTGTACTAATTATAATTAATAGCAATTATAAATAGGATATTGCTTGACACACATATTGATAAATAAATATAAATATAGGCCAGGATTCTTGTTTTGACAACGGAAGAGACAACACGTGTCGAGAAAAGAGAAAAATCAGACGAAACCAAGAACTTCAAAGCGTCCAAAAAGTGCCTAACCCAAGCCATCGAACACTCTAAACACCAAATCGGGCATCAGTGCAACAATACGAAGAATTTGAGCCGTGCGGGGAGTCATTCCAAGACTGACCCGCCTTGCCACGCCCACCGATCCCTGGACAACCCGGTCGAGGTTCCGTGACGGAGAAATCGGATTCCGCACTCCAAACAGTGGTCGTTGCTCAGTGCAACGCTCAGCTCAGCTCAACACAGACACGGCGCGGCAACAGCTGTAACAAAACAACAACAACACGTCCAGCAGAACGATCATGAGGACATACGCTGAAGTGTGCAAAGGGAAGCCAGTGACCGCGATCAGGGCTGTCACGGGGGAGGAAAACGACATCGGAGGCACCGATACCAACGACAACTGCAAGCCCAAGTCTGTCAAACCGACCACGTGGGGCGAGAGGAACGCTGGCCTCACGGACCCATGGATGGTGGTAAGGAACAAGCGCATCAGGAGGAGACCGTTCAAGAAGCATGGAGCAACCCTGCTCGACGTGAGCAACGGCTGGCTGAACGAGAGGCTGGCCGCGGAGATGGCGCGCGAGACGAGGGAGGAGCGTGAGCTGACAAAAGCCTGGGGAGGAATCCCACAGATGGACGGCGCGGACAGCGGAAGCGAGGCTGACTCGGACGACCAGCAAGGAACGGCGAAATGTGGCGACGAAGACGGCGACAAAGGGGACGACGAAATCAATGAGCTCACGGGTCAGCTCTTTGCCAAGCAGAAAGATGACGATGCCAAGCTAGCGGAGCAGAGAAAGAAGCTGGAGAGGAACATGGCCAAAGCCATGAACAAAGGCAAAACATCTCGTAAGGGCAAGACGGCATCGCTTGACCGTCAGCTGGCCAAGGCGGCCGCGAACACGACGTCAGACTCGGTAGAGGTGGACAGCGACGGGGACGACACCGACGGCAGGGGACCGGACAAGGGCGAGAAGAGCAAGCTAGACTTCCGACCACGCTTCGACTACAGATCCCGCGACGCGGTAACGCCGGCTACAACGCCAGCACACTCGATAAGCATGTCCCTTGAGGGAGCGCTGCAAGAACAGGCTGAGAGACAGCGCATGGAGGATGTCGCGACGGAAGACGATGAGGCCGAGGAGGTGACGATGCCGACGGAGATGGACACGAGCCTGTTCATCGCGAACACGAGCGGCAATCGAAAGCTGAAGCGAAAGGAGTCCCCCCGGACTCGAGTCAAAAGACTCGCGGAGAAGCTGAAGCAGGCACAAGAGGATGAGCTGAGAAGCGAGGAGGTCATCAAATCCCTCCCCCTACTAATGAAGCGTGACCGCGGGAACGCGAGGCGAGACGAAGAGGATGATGACGGAAACGACACGGTTCAACCCGGCCCTGGGATGTTCGAGATCAAGCAGAATCGACACAATGAGTCGGAGACCTTGAGGGGCGATGAGAGTAAAGACCGTACATCAACACCACAGAAGGACAGCCCACCAATCTCATTAGATGCCACCATGGTAAACAACCCTGAAAAAACGATCGGAGGAAACCACGGAGCAGTAGAAGAACCGTCCGGCCCTGTGCCCAGCACGAGCGGCCTTGGCAAGCGACAGAGGCAGGACAAGAGCATGGAGGAGGGTTCGAACAAGCGACGGAACGTAAACCAACAGCACGGTGGTGCACAGAGCAAGGCGAAGAAGGTCAACATCTTCTGGTACTATATCCAACGAGCGGATGACAACGCGTGTACAAAGGAAGACCTGAATGAAGTCTCCAAATGGCTAACCATGAGGGCCGTGAAATACCGGTTCGGAATGGCTGGCACGTTCCTGGAACCAAACGGAGTCCTAAAGACAGGAGTCTACAGCGAAAGCAACGCGGTCACGATTGGAACGGAGCTACGACCGGCAGAGATTGGCGGCCGCACGGACAAAATGAGCTCAACGGGAGGCAAGGTGATCTCATGCAAACTGTCCCTCAGAAGCGGAGTCCCGGACTCCATGACGGCTAAAGAGCTGATGCATACGGTACTCATACTGAACGAGCTCAAGGGCAGCGCAAGTGGTATCGAGAAGTATCAAGGTCGCACAGGGTTCTCGAGCAAGCTGAAGTTCATACCCGACGATAAGATGCTGGAGGACATTCGGGCCCGGATGGCGAGAGGGGATGTAAATCTACACATTGCAGCAACGACGGCGAGGATCCGACTTGACGACCCGGAAGCGAGGCGAGAGCAGTCCGCGAGGAGCGACTAGGGAGAAGAAGAGATACGAAGAGTTTATTGTTATTAATTAAAAATGTACTGTAAACCAATTTATGACATCAAGCGATTAGTTTACCAAATGATTCCAAAATATAAACTCCACTTCGTTTTTAACGCTACTAACCGAGTCGAAAAAATTACTATAGTTAACCACTCTCCACTAAATCAAACCTAACTCGAAAGAATGCCGCAAACAACAATTAAGTTTCATCAACTAAACTGCCATAAATCCTTAAGAGCACTGCAGAGCCTAGAACTACTGACGAAAGACGATAGGAATAGCATTTTATTATTGACTGAGCCTAACTTGACTAAAAATAAACTGGCGCGTACTATAACGGGATACAAATCGTACTCGAAAGAGGCCAGTAGAGCCGCCATTCTCTTAGACCTAACATTAAAGGCAAAAATTATCGACTCTCTTACCTGTAGAGATGCAGTAGTCTGTATTATAGAAACTCAGCCGCAACCGATCCTAATCGCGTCCATATACTGTGATATAAACGTGAAAAATTTCAATTTAATTCAGAAGATAGCAGATTACGCTAACGCCCAGAACTTAAAGCTGGTAATCGGAACAGACAGTAATGCGCACTCGACCCTATGGGGAACAAGACAAAACAGACGAGGGGATGCACTAGAGACAGTAGTAGCGGGATCCGGACTAGAAATTAAGAATATCAGAGGATGCATGCCAACATTCGTAACACCGCAAAACAATGGCACGCACATAGATCTAACAATAACACGTGATATAGACGGAGATGAACTAAAGAGATGGCGAGTCACTGCATTCGATGACTCAGACCATAACTTAATAAGCTACCAAGTGAACGCCAACCCTGACAAAAGAAGGGTGCGGGCTTGGAACCGCATCAAATGGCAGAGAACCCGCAGTAGGATAGACGAAGAAGCACCCGTATTTAATGCAATGGTAAATGCTCCAGAACTCAGTCGTGTAGTGACCGAGATAACCAATGACATCACAACAATTACGGAGGAAGAATGCCCTTATAAAAACGCTGAACGCAAGAAAGTAAACGATTGGTGGAACTCGGATGACATCAAAAAAGGACTAGCCCGCAAAAAACATCTACTGCAAAGATACCGTAATACAGGACGGGAGAACTTTAAACGTGAATACAATGAACAGAGCAACCTTATGAAGAACAAAATCCGAGACCATAAAGATGCTTTATATAAAAAAGACCTCGAAGACCTTAAGACAGTCCCCGACCTAATGAAGTTAATCAAAAAACACGGCCCTCAGCCGAGCATCGAGATAATCTCAAATGAACCAATTTCAACGCTGAACGACCTACTTGACAGACATTGCCCCGACTCGCACGCACCAGCCCAACTTGACGAACAAATGCCAGCTACTAGTATACCGATATGCGCCCTTGACAAACTCTATCCGCACATCAACATTGCGACCGTCCACACAGCCTTCAAAGACTTCAAAGCACACAAGGCACCCGGCCCAGATGGTATAATTCCACTAGTACTGCACAATCTATCTGAAAAAGTCCTCCTGATACTCGTTCGAGTATTCAAAGCAATTAAGTACTTAAAATTCACCCCCCGAACCTGGCGCGACTCAGAAACGATATTCATACCAAAGCCGGGTAAAGACGCATATGACACTGTGGAATCCTTCCGTCCCATCACACTTGCGAATTTTATGCTGAAAGGATTCGAAAGAGTTGAGCTGTGGCACTTAGAAAGAACGCATTTCATTGAAAAGCCCATGTCGAAACTGCAATTTGCCTTCCAAAAAGGTAAATCCACTGAAACAGCGCTCAGCAGAACGGTCAACAAAATCGAGAGGGCTCTAAATGCAGGGGAGCAAGGCGTGGGTGTCTTTCTTGACATACGCGGAGCTTTCGACAGACTTGATCATGATGCAGCAATAAAAGCCCTTCGAGAAAGAGGACTACCTGAAGACTTTGTCGGATGGTATGAACACTACCTCAAAAACAGAGCTACAACTGCCAAACTAGCAGGATATAGCGTTACAAGGCGTATTAAACGAGGTACACCACAAGGAGGCGTCTTGTCGCCTGTGGTATGGAACATAGTTTTTGAATCTGCACTAAACGAGGTATCAAACAAGGCGTTCATTACCGGCTTTGCAGATGACGGCTGCATCCTCGTGACCGGAAAGAGGCCAGAAATCTGCAAAAGAACTGCCCAAGAAGCAGTTGACCTAGCATTAGAATGGGGTCGTAAAAATGGCCTTGAGTTCAATGCGGGGAAGACGGAGGTAGTCCACTTCAAACGAAAGAAAATGCGCAAACCTAGCAGAATTGTAGTAGATGGCAAAAGGGTCAACTACTCAAGTTCAGCAAAATATCTAGGTGTAACCCTGACAGACAATCTAAACTGGCCACCGCACATTAAACGTATGGCAGAAAAAGCTAAAGGACCGCCCTTTGCCGCCAAGAATCTCGTGGGGCGAAAGTACGGAATCAGACCAGATATGATGCACTGGCTATGGACGGGCTGTATCACACCAGTAATGCTGTATGGATCCCACCTGTGGGCGTTCAGTATTACCAAAAGCCAGAAAAAGATACTAGACAAAATCACCTACTTGGCT
Source organism: Tisbe holothuriae (assembly GCA_900659605.1). NCBI lineage: Eukaryota > Metazoa > Arthropoda > Copepoda > Harpacticoida > Tisbidae > Tisbe > Tisbe holothuriae. Next base: position 1,562 of record LR140265.1, on the reverse strand, counting down.
CTAACAAACATAGCTCATTGTCATAAGGGAACACCATTAGCCGGACTACAGGTAGCCATGAACGCCACCCCTCTGCATCTTAAAGCGCAAGAATTAGCCTTGGCAGCACACGACCGCCTTCAACTACATTGGAACGAGGCAGACTTTGACATAGACAACACTCCGCCCTCGGGGCACATCGGACTGATGCGCAGTAACAGATACCAACTAGTAGGGGAGGACCCACCAGATTACGAGATTAAAACCAACAAACCAGGGCGAGTGAGACTCACTGAGAGAGAGGCAACGGAAGAAGAATGCGCGGAAACTGAAGTTTACACGGACGGCAGCAAAATAAATGACAAAGTAGGATCAGCATACGTCATCGTAAGGAAAAACAACGAACTAACATACGTATTACACAAACTACCCGATGATGCAACGTTCTACAAATCTGAATTGGTCGCACTCGAGATGGCCGCCGTACGACTGCAAGAATTAAACATAACGGGTCGAATAAACATTCACACAGACAGTCTCTCCTCTATCCAAACCCTCAAGGCCAACACGCTCGAATCAATCCAAGCAATAAGAACAAAGAATGCAATCGACACCCTTGCACGGAACAAAAAAGTACGCCTCCGGATCTACTGGATAAAGGCGCATGTTGGACACACTTTTAACGAAAGAGCAGATGAGCTAGCAAAAATTGCAACAACCGAGGGAATCCCGCACAATACACTAAGGAGCAGGAAAAGCCTCAAACGAGCCTACGAACAGAATACAAAGGACAACTGGACAAGAGAATGGCTTTCAAAACCAAACGATTATAAAAGGACTAGGGTGTGGTTGCCGGTGCCTGAATGCAAGGTATCCGGCAGGCTAATAACGCAAGGCCGAAACCACCTCAGTTCATGCATTCAATGGATAACGGGATTCTGCAATCTCATGCGTCACAGACACAAAAAGGACAACCTGACCAGCGACATCTGCAGGTTATGCGGAGAAGCACCAGAGACACCTGAACATCTGAGCTTCTACTGCCCGAGACTCATTCAAAGACGCATCGACTGCTTCAAAACCAACCTGGGGGTCACACCATGGACGGTGACAGGTCTGATCAGATTTGTTACGTCTCCGACTATAAAAGAGTTACTCACAGACAAAAATATTTACAATATGTAGACAACAAGGTACATAAACTGAGAAACTCGACAACGGACCAAAAACAAGAATCAGATGAGATTTCAAGCCCAAAGGTCGCATGCGACCTAGGCCTTGTCCTCTCATATCAACATGATTAATAATTGTGTATTGTGATATGATGTGGATTGAAATAAAGAAAGAAAGAAAAGAAATATAGGCCACAATAATTAATAATTAATTACTCGTATTGTATGTCACTTACACCGATTTGTAGAACAATGTCTAATGACACAAGGAACTGCCTTTAGGAATCGTCCAACATATCGGAGCAAGTGAAACATTCACGGACATATTTATTTTCAAGTGTTGAAACTTTGGTTGAGGATATGGATACCAAAGTTTGGTTGGGAAAATGCCAGAACATGATTTAAAGGTAA
>LR140264.1:0-18030 GCA_900659605.1 Tisbe holothuriae | reverse complement strand
CAAGATGTAATTTTGGAGGAGTGAATCTTTCTTGGGCCTAAACATGCGTGTCCCGTGCACATGTACATTTTTCAGAGCAGACATGTTTTCCTCGCCTGCATTTACAAGACGTACGATGCTCAAGAAAAGGGCTAAAATACGGGTTAAAAATGCACTTTTCCCCACAAAAATTACCCCTCACGCGAAAACAGTTTTTATCGCCATCTCCTTTGCACGCGTCATTCGTATCTCTTTAAAACCTTGAGCGGCGCGTCCAAATCAATGTCAAAGTTTAAACCGTTACATAATAGAGCGATTGATTGACAAGCCAAGTTGGCTCAATTACAACCATGATGCAACAACATGGTCAGGACGAGATACTTTTGCTAGAGGCCTCTTCTAAACTCCAAGATTGATTCTCAGCCCCTCATCCATCCTGTTTAAAGCGATCCTTTAAAAGTGTGTGTGTGTGCGTATATGATGCAATGTGGAATGATTGGCAGTTGAGCCGACATCTTGTGTGTGTGCCGTATATAGCCCACATACCTCTGTAATGATATAGCTCAATGGATTAAATGATGATGATGGAAAAGGAAGTCTGTGCTTATTACTATTTTATTATTGATTCAACACGGAAGGAAGACAATTGTGTGTGCTGCACCCAAACACTCTTTTAATCCATGTGCTCCAAATGGGCATGTTCAGTGTCATTATTATTATTATTATTCGCCTATCCTTCACTTCAAGAAACATTGATACGAGCCAGAGATAAGAAGAAAGATAGAAGGACATTATTGTGATGGGGGCTTGATAATGCAGCCAATTTTCTATTTTCTTCTTAATACACAGTCAAGGTTGCTAGGAGTGCAATTTCCGTTCCTGTTCTTTTAACACGTACGAAGTAGCATCAAAGGTTCATAAATTGCATGCACTTTCAAACGATTCTTGTGCATCTCCCCGAGGCCAGTTTTGATCATTGATTATTAATACCCTCATTGTCAATGGAGTGGAATTTGACCTCAACAGAGGTCACAACTTCGAGGCCTTTTCAGTTGCCCATCTCAGATCTGACCTTTTTGTCTCTTTCGATTTAAGGCATGCGAGAGATGGAAAGAGCGAACGAAAAAGGCAATAAATTTCATGCGGCCTTGCAAAAACAAATTCGTATCTCAAACGCGCGTACCACACATTTCATTGAAATACAAATTGATTGCGTATCGTGACATAAGATCTTGTTATTCTCAGCAGACCTAAACTCGTAAACGTAGGCGATACACACACAGACCACATGGCATAAGGGCAACAACATTTTATAAGTTGTAAATAACCCCAGGGATAAAATAGTTGCCTGCAAAAATTATGCCTCCAAATTCCAGAGGCGTGTTTCTTCTGTCTTCTTTTTTGCATTGTCGCCGTCTTCAGTCTGGCATTCTTTTTAGCTAACGAGACAGCAGAAATGTTTTATATCGTACATGGTTGTTAATTTATATCATCGAGCGTCAAAAAGGCTAATTCCCAGAACACGATATTAGACCCGTATCAGATTATTATAACGTAACACACGCACACAGACACGGAGATTCTGAAGGAGATAACACTATTATTAATACGAGGCCTTTAAAATTCAACCGAGAACTACTTAAAACGATGACGCAAGAGAGATGCACTTGGAAAGAGTGTCTGGTTTATATGCGCCTCGGCCCATTTTCTCCTTGTTAAAAAGACATGGCCGTAAAAATATGCTGACGCCTTCTTCTAAGCAGGTCGACCCCAATTTAGCCTCCTCATCTTGAGGTCCGGTGTGACGCAATTCGCTGCGTCACGATTACGATCGGCGAACATGATACTCGATTCTGTTTACGCGCTCAACCCTTTTCTGCGTACATTGAAGATGAGTCGTCGGGAATGAGGAAGAAGTCACTTTTTACGATTCCGACCTCTCGTTTCCTTTGAAACAAATCCTTTTTTATGACTTGTTGCTGCTGCTGACAGGTGATGTCAAAGAGACTCGCTTAAAATTCCTTCCATTTCCTGTTGGGTGATTTAGACTGCTCAATTTTGCGTGCAAAAAGTAGGACAAACTATCTTTTCAACGGAAATCTACATATTTTAGGTGGAAAAGTAGGCGCCATTAGAAGTGCATTTTGCATTCAATTGGAAATATTAACATCTCCACACCTTCTTTTGTGTTTCATTACGTCCATATCCATAAGTTTACATCAGCAACGCCTTATATTATTTCATCCCCATGCAGGAAATAACGATTGAGCTTCGACGTCGTCGTCGTCAGGCCCTCCTCAGAAGAAGGAATTCCTTTATTGTTATTATTATTATATTCCCAGCGCGTCTTAATTCTTCTTCTTCTTCTTCCGCCCAACGATTCCTTCCACTGCCCATATATCGACAGCGGCAGCTTGGTCCAAGTGGGCGGTCTCAGCAGCAGCAACAGCAGCAGGCAACAAGTGGTGTATGTAATGGGATTGAATTAGTCGAGCTTGAGAACGTTGAAGGTATTTCTGGCGAGATGAATTTTGGGGATGAGGAAGACAAAACATGTTGTAATTTGTTCGTGGAATAATTACAACAGGTCCACTCAGCAATTATCGTCCGCTTTAATTATGCTCAGCAGGTCCTTTTTCAGGCCCACAGAACGCGCGGTTTATGTTGCGTCCGGTGGTTTTGCAACATTCGTTTTGAGCATGTGAAGTAGTTGCGTTTTTGCATCCGACCGCAACGGCTTGAAGGCCAGAATGCGGCGGCATCATAAAAACAAAGTCCTTTTTTGAACGATGACTATGCCCCACTTTTTGTTGCTTCCTTACTACAAGTCGGAATTGAAAACAGGCTAAATGAACAAAAAGTTAGTTTCAATCTAACTCTGGCAACAACTTTAATAGATTCTTTCTTTTTATACGACCTTGCCTCCAGCTGCAATTTTCGTTTTGTCATTCTTCTTTGATTTTCGAAATTACCGACGGCAAGAATGCGATCAAATAGTTTTTCTTCTTCTTCTTCTCTCAATCAAAATAGCTTCAAGACTATAAATACACTCGAAAAAGAAAGAAAATTATATCCTTGCAAAAGAAAATTGCAAAGTATTTGAACAAATATGTCGTTGCAGCCGGGGCCAGAGGCGGGGACGATTCAATTTTGAGACTTTCTTACGCCAATTATATCCATTTATAAATTGGAGGACTTTTTATTGGACAGGTCATCACGATACTAGGGTCGCCATTTGTTGTAAACCAATCATCTAAACATCATAATGGCAACCCTGAGCAAAGCATGCCGTATTTAACCTTGCTTGTTAGAGAGACATTTCACCCTACAAACATAACAATTAAAATCATGGTCAGAACTCGGATCATAAAACTAACTTGAGCATTTTATGGGTCGATCGTTATAATTATTTACATCCACTTTGGGGACTCGACATATCTGGCCTTACAACCATCTGATGGGCGATCGTTGAAGCTAATGAGAGCATAAATAACCATCAAACGTCGACACATACATGACGCGCATCAGAAAACGAACGCAACAGTTGCGTTTAGCGTTGTTTTCAGCACGTGTGAGCTGTTGTTTCCCCGTTTAATTGGCCTTCTGACGTATCACGAATTGGTTTCTAAACGAGAAACAAAAGGCTTTCAATGCTATTTCGAAATGACAAGATTCGTGCATCATCAATAGATACGCAATTTCTAAAAAGAGTTTCTAATAACCGTTATGATGAGAGGAGATATTATACGATTGCTTTCTTGGCTACCTTGGCCTCCTTTCCAAATGCATCGTTTCAAATACAATTATATTAGAACCACATTTAGTGGTGATGCAACAACTTTTATTGCAGCTATAAAATGAATTGGATCAAGTTAAACTCTAAAACACACATAAAATGCGTTCTCCTCAGCCGTTAGTTAACCAAAAATGCCCTCTCGGGAAACATTGTCTTACTACTACGAGTACTCTATTATTATCGCCTTCAGTGTACGCACACACAAGAGGGTGAATTATTGCACTTTGTCTTGTGTGACTAGGGCGGCTAGGTCAGTCCCTTCGAAAAGTATAATGGTGCAAAAACTGTTTGTCTAGAATACGCAATTGTATACGTAACGAAAGGCGGCCGCCTTCTCTAATTGCATTCTGCGTAATTGCACCAATTTTATGCCGATTTTAAACGCACAGTCTTATTGCGCTCAAAGCCGGTCTTTGTTTGAGATAATAATAATAATACCATCTTCTACTTATTCTTTTTGTGCATAGCTGGTTGAGTGAGTGATACATTCTAACTCATGACAGATACATAATGGAGGAAGGATCGTTTTTATCCCCATATATGCATGTCTTGTATCTCTTTTTACCTTTATTGTCAAATAATATAAACGTCTTTTGTAGAAAACGACACTTTTTCGACTTTCTGTCAGCATGAGTCCAGAGCAGGGACGACAAAATCTTTTAATGTAGCAATATATATGTATTATATATGATTTTGTTGAAACAGTGTTGAAATAAGATCGTTGGATTTAAAAAGTAGCAATCCTCAATCCAGAACATATTTCCCTGAAAAGAATCCGAGGCCTTCTTTGTAAGTACTCTTCTTCTTCTTTCTTTGTGGTCTGGAAACAAGTTCAAACAACAAAAGAAAGCTTCTTCTTCTTTTTTCTTCTTCTATCTCTTTTTAGATCCCCGATTGTTGTATTTGTTTGCAGATGTCGACCGATATGTTACAACAAGAATGCTTTATAACCAAGAATATCTTCTTCTGCTTTGTAATCGATTTTGACAAGCCGCGGTAAATCGGATTTAAGTACGCTTTTTGACAACATATGCGACAGACTCGTTTTTTAAAACTCAATTATAAGTGAGAGACAAAAAGCTCAACAATCGTAGTTGCTTCGCCCTCGAAAACAACGTTATCTCTAAAAGGCCAATTACCGGCCAAGAAAGAAGAAACAGAATCCAAAATTGAGCTCGAAAACGTTTAAACGCCTCGGCACAATATCGCGTCTGACAGGAATACCAAATTGTACGCAGTAGAACTTGGGTTTCATACTGTTCTCACTAAACCAAAATCCTCTCAAATGTACATATCAGCATCCCTGAAATGTCGCTGCTTTATCTGGTCCCATCTTACGGGATTATTCCCTCTTTCTTGCATACAATATGCATTGCTGTTCTAACAACATAACCACCCAAAACGGGGCTCGCTTCATTGCCATGATTATGCTCGATGGAAAAACAAAGGCAGATGAATAGCTGTCGATACAATCGAATATTGATGATGTTTCCAAGAAAGGTTTTTACTCTGCAATGCATGTGTATATTCTGCAATAGATCACAGTTCAACCGAGATGCGAACGGATCTCTTCTTTTAGGAAATATAACGTGTATTTACCCTGACGTAGATCGATTTCTTCTTCCGAAGACGTCTTGTTTGAACTGTGGCTTTGCAATGTCAAAAGAAAGAAGATCTTTTGGGGTTTTCTTGGGTTTAAAATGCGAGCTTGGATCGTGACAGAAGGAGAAAAATGCGCTTCTTCTACCTTTTCAAGGTGAATGAAGATGTGCAAGCTGAACTTGGAAGTAGAAGAAAATGTCATCTGTAGTATACGAAGACAATGTGGAGTGGTTTTGCCCTTTGCGATAATGATACGGCACTGCCAATATCTGCTAATTACGGTGCATGGTCGTTATGATGTCTTTGGGAACAACGAACAAATGCTCATAAAATGTGCTATTACGCAACGGACACGAATTTAATCTCCAGATTTATTTCTTCGACGTCGTCTTCCATCACTGAGGTGATAATAAGTCTTTTTTTAGTTTCCAAGTCGTATTTATTATTAGTAGCTGTGATTGTGATTAGGCCGCGGGCAGAAATGCGATTGGAATGGATTTTTCGTGAGGTTTATTGGGAATAAAAAGAACAGAGACGGTCATGTGAGAAAATAAGTATAAAACGTTGCTTATAAAACGTCAGAGTTCATTCACATTAGACAAAATATATGCAAAGTTGTGAAGAGAGCATATGCAAATCCATCATTTTTCTCTTTGAATGGACTTTCCAAAAGGCACAATAGTGGAAGGTGCCAGAAATGGAATAAGAATGGAGCACAATTTTCCTTTTCAGAACTCAATATGGGGTCATATGAGCAAAAACAGACACACACATGTTCATTAAGAACCTTGTTAAAGTTCTTCCCTCATTTTCATCCATATTTCACTCAAGGTCGATCAAGATAAGGAATTAGAATAATAATCAACATCAGGAGCCGACTGAATCATTATTATGCATCACCAGAGCACACTGTGGGATCAGCATCCCTTTTGGAGTATAATATATTCCGACATGAACCCTCTGTGGCTAACATTTTTTATCTCCGCTCGTCAAGATCTCAAAAATGAACTTGGGTTTTATGTCAAGGAAATTGCGTTTCATGCGCGCGCGTGCTTCAATGATAGAAGCCTCAAAACCAGATATATTTTAACGTCCCTTTACAGTCCATTCAACTTTATTGACATCTCTCTCGGGTTTAAAAAGAGTATTCGTCTCGTAAAATGAGCATCGGTCGCCAAGACACTTTTTTCATCATCTCACGATTTATGCGCCGACGTTGCCAACAAAAGTCGATTATTATATTTATAAATTTTAGGTGAACTATTATGGATCACTCGTTGTCTCGTGTATAAAAGAGATCTTTTGGGCCTGATAGCGCTTTTTATGTCATCTCCAACATGTGCCGGAACGACATAATTGGCCTTGATCCGAGCGACGCCGCAGCACATTTTTAAAACGTCTTTAAAACTCATATCTGATCGTAACAAGGCCAATGCAAAATATACTAAGCGTGTATTTTGCACCTTAATTATCGCCGTTTTTGCAACGTTTTTACACCGAAACGGTGACACGACCTTTGTCTTATTATTGTTTCTAGAACCATTATCGGTAAATCCCACTTTTTGCATCGCATTGTTCTCCCATCTTTTGTGCATATCTTGTAATAACATGATGATGCCATTAACGCATTGCAGCAACACTTTTGAGAGTAATTTGCACAAAATGTGCGTTACCATAATTTAGCTCCACCCTGCGGGCAATTCAGTTTAATAAACAATGCACTGGAAAACGTAAAAATGCATACAATTTAAGCAACGTAATATGCATATACGGTGTTTCCCTGCCACAATGACATACTTTGTGGTTGACTGGTTGGTATAAAATATGCCATTTAAGCACGACAAAGCAACATGTTTAGCAGAGACCCGTTTTAAAGAGGCTCTTTTTGACATTTTCTGCAATCCTCTTCTCTCATCTTAAGGCTGTTGTTGTGTGTGTGTCTCTGGTCATAACTTTTTTGCCTTAAAGATGTTTTACAGCACGCGCGATCCATTCTTCGCTTGTGTCGCAGCAAAAAGATTCTCTAACCTGAGGGTCATCACTATATAACGATACATATGGACGTCGTACATGCAGCACTGGGAGGCTTAAAAATAAATAATGTTTTATCTGCAGCCGTGTCGTTGCCTGGTGGAGGCATCATTCATTCGAATGGACACACGGTGCATAACAAGCGCCACTGTGACAGTTTAAAGCATTCAGATGCATACAATGACAGTGTTGTTGAGCTCTATGCCTCTTCCAAGAAGGAATGTCTGTAATGATATGCACATGTGTGTTGGGACGAAGTTTGGTATTATTGGCTGTTTTGGGCCTCCTCGCACTAAAACGTTAAAATGATTCATAGCCAGAGATCTTCTTCTGCTGCTGCTGAGGTCACTGAAGAGAGCTTGTTAGACGAAGACAGCAGCAATTTATTGCGTGCTGTGGATGTTGTTGTTATTATTTTTGCGGTGAATCAAAGATGGAAAAAGTGGGTGTAATTATTATTGTTATATTTCCCCATTCTTCTTCAGAAGTTGCGTGAGGATTTTTATGAATGGAAGAGGATGATTGTGATTATATTTTCTACAGGAGATGATAATAATTAGGCAGTGGGTAAAACTCGTCAAGAAGTGATCTGTCTTTTGCTTCTTGTTACAACGAGTTCACTGGAAATGGAGAATGAGAGGCAACATTCTTGTCGACTTTTATATAACATTGTTAAGGCACCGAAATAACAAAGTTTTTTTTTCTTCTTCATCCCCTTAAATCTTTGATTTTTGTGCTGGCCAATCGATCATCATCGATTCTCTTTCTTCTTCCCTCACATTGGATTATGATTATGTTTGAAAACCGTTTTCAAAGAGGAATTCGTCAATGACGAAAGTGTAATTATTTTCGGGGTTTAAATTGAGTCGAGAAGGCCAAGGCCTGAAAATATTCTTAATCATAATTAAATAACGAACTTTTTCTATTCATCCGCTACTCCGGCTTTTTGTAGCATGACCAAATAGAAAATTACAGCAAGCCAAACTGTGTCTTAAATGACCTGTTTTGTACTATTCTTATTTGCATGTTAAGAATCTCAACAAGCGATTCCACAGAAGAGTTCAATTTCTGGAAAGTATAGAAATGTGAAATCTTATCCTGCAAGCAAATTCCAGGGATCTCCAACCGCCGTTGCTTGTCCGTTCCCAAAGCCACTTTAAACGCTTTTATGTCTTCTCTCCTGTCCATTTAATGCCATTGTTGGGTACACATAAGATTTGTTGAAGAGAGATTCCTGTGAAAAAAAGTCTCAGGGAACGAACGAAATATCAGCCGCCCAACATCTGAGAAGCTAAGAGGCTTCCTTTATTTTCTTGAGATTGGAATCATCGGATTCAAAACGAGCTTCAGATGCGCGTAAATATTGTCAACGTTTGGAGAGAGATACTTCAAAGCTACACAAAAAATGCAGTCGTTGCTGTCACGTTAAAGATCGATTTTGACTCAGTGTCAAATATGTCGGCGGCAGCGGGGAACCAAAAAACGGTTTAAGGCCTGCATAGGTGATCAAAGAGCACTTTTTTTCTTCATGTTTTAGGGCTTTGGAGCCGGCCTTATCTTGCCTCCCAAATCATGATCACCTTACATGACGAGACAACGTTGAACATTTTGGCTGCTGGAAGAAGCTTCTTTTTAGGGATCGTGAACGTGTAGAAAAGGATTTGTTCCACTGCGGAATGCATTGTGGTAGTGATTGGATTTTTATATTGTGATTATCATATGGGAGAAGATAATTCCAGCTGGTGGAAAGATATTACAGTCCCTTATCTTGCAGTCCTATCACGCAAAGGGGTTTTCTCCCATGTCGATAATCCCAATCTTTTCCCCCTGATTCCATTTCCGCCCTCAAGGCAAACACTGTTCAAATACACATTCGAGTGATGGAAAGGGAGAGGAAGAAGAAACTTGGATTTTGGGGCTGAGGGGGAAAATGCAGATTTTACCCCCATGATCTAGTTTTGATAACGGGGATTCTAGCAGGTTATATGATCGATAAGAAGGGAAAATATCGACAAAATAAAGGGTAAAAACATGTATACAGTTAAGCCACCAAAGATGAAAAGCTGTAAATCCGATTTAATTCGTAGGCGTTTAAATTCTTCTTTGCTTTCAAAATCATGTTCAGAGTTCGTTCATCTCGCACCTCATAATCATCAAAAATGGGGAAAAGAAAGAAAGAAGAAGAAGAAACTCGCCATAAACAGCCCTCGATCGTTAAAAGCCCAAAAGAGCATTCAATAATAATAATAGAGTGCAGCAGCAGCGACCTAAAAAGAATGCTCTCGATATTAAGAGTGGGCGTAAATCGTAAATCGAGCGTGGCTGGAATGCATCAAAAATTGTAATCATGTTTACGATGATGAAAAAAGTGCATAAAACGGAGCTAATGACGTGTGCAAGAAGAACGACTACCCTGCAGTGACTGCATGCAGCGAAGAGAGAGGCATCGTAAAAATAGCTACGGAAGTAAAGTGTAAGGAGAGTGTGTTTTGGGGAAAGTTTTTTTGCGGCAAAGTGTGCGTTAAAAGGGCTTTTAAAGAAGAAGAAACAAAAGGCTTGCCAGCGTGTTATTTTCCTTTCTTGTGTTTACTGCGGCAAACACAATTGGTTTTTTGTCTTCCCTGCGAGCACCGTTTTCACTTTCGACGTTTTGACAATGTAGAGGTGATTGAAAAATAGAGCTCGGTTGCCGTTTTCTTACCTATAAACAATGAGAGAGAAGAAACACGTTAGAATTGCACAATATGTCATAGGATCCAAACTGCATGGTTTTAATTATCTGCTTTCCCTGCAGCGCTCTGGTTTAAAATTCATGGATTCTCTCTCTCTGGTCACGAAGTCGTGATATTCTCCAAAACCGCATGGAGAGAGAGAGAGAGAGAGAGAGAGAGAGAAGGAAAGTCTACTTTGTTCTTCTTCGATACATTATTGTTTATTGGCAGCGCCCGATTTATATTAACGTTTCTTGTTTGTTTTTCTTATGGCGCCCATTTGTCATTCTGTCTTCTGAAGTTTCCATAAATTCTCAAGAGCTTTTCTCCACAAGCAAGACAATGACCAAATATGAATCGCATATCTTCAAGTTTCAGGTTTCGAAAAATCGAAGAAAAACGACTCGAGGCATTATTTATCTTCTCGTCAAGCTGAGCTGCAGGTTAAAGACCTTTTTCTTCTTCTCCACTAATTAAATAACTCTGCATTTTGAGAGCCTACATCTCGACGTAGCAAAAGCTGAGCGGAATTTGGAATCTTTAAATGGCGATCTTCGACCGAAACTTCTTCTTCTATCGACAGCGACGGCGACCCCAAAACCTGACAGAAAACTCGCCTCGGCAGATTATGGAATTTCCATAAAGAGCCATTTTGAGAGTGAGAGGCATGTTGACATTGTATGAACTTGGTCCATGAAAAACTACTTTCACTAACTATAAAACCTCATGTTTTGCATCCCTTGTCCCCATATATTCCCGCCATGCCGTGTGGAGGAGTCTTCTTCTTCTTCAAACTTTAGCCCGAGGCGAATTTATATATTCGAGCGACGACGACGACGACGAAACAAAACTGGAATGCTTTTAAAGGTTCGATGATCTTTGGCAGCTGAGAAGAATTAAGTAAGGCCCGATTCTATGCATTTATAAACACGCTCAGCTCAGGGAATAATCAGCAGCAGCGATGATGGACATGCAAGCAGAGAAGAGTGTTTAACGATATGGTAAAAAGATATATTGATAAATAATCATTATACGCGCTTCAATGATTAAATTAGAGCCAACCGCTAGAACGACACACGAGATTTAAAAATCTAGTTTTGGAAAACGTCTCTCTGCTAAATATGGACGTCTTATGAATTTTTCCTCCTTTCTGATGTCTCCTAATTGGATTATGGTTATGTAACGATTGGAGTGTGCGCCGTTTTAGGCCCGGTTTAATGCAGATTTTCTTTATTCAAATCGGAGGTAGTCAAAGTGCGCTCTATATGGTAATGAGATGCATTGAATTGGGATTAGAATACGTGGGTGCGCAGAACTACTCATCAGAGCAACGTTTTAATTTCTCCCGCGACGATCAAAAGCATTCCTAAATATATTACAATGATGGAACACTCTCAGGTAATAATAGGAGAAGAAGAAGAACTTCTTCTTCTTCTTTTGTGTTCTCGCCCTTGTAGACGAAGAAGAAGAAAAGAAGACGAGTCTCGGTGATCGTGACTCCACCCAAATATATTCCGGGCCCATCCTCCTCTTCCAAAGAAGCAAATAGAACATAATAACAGCAGAGTACCTCCCAGGAGTCCCGTTTACAGCAACGCTGCAATCACCATAAAACGCGACATTATTAACGTGTGCCCGGAGTTTGATTACTTCTGACAGCGACGGGGAGAGCTTCATTAATTTATGATGCACCACCGGCCTTTGTCTTATTATTATTAATTTTGCAACCGCGCCCTGTTTTTGCCTCAAAGATCATCTTTGGCAACGAATAATTAATCTCGAGTTATGACTTCATTGGCACTCGTGTCGTCTGTCTAAAATTTTAATAAGCTCTCTCTCTCCCTCTCTCTCTCTCTCCCCTCTCTCTCTCTGTCCCATAGTCATTACTCCCATCTCTTTTTCATGTTAATCCCCCATTTGCAAATAAACCCGTTCTTGTTTATCTCCGTCTAATGACACCGACTGAATGCATATTTATGACGAACTATTGGTTAGACTCTTTTTGCCCCTTGTCTGCTCTGGGAACGCGTGGGTTCGCATCCAGATAAGACTCCAAACTCCAAACACAAGACAAAAATGGCTTATTAGTTTGCAAGACTATCTTGGGTTAAAAGGTATAATTAATAATTTCTTGGTCTCAAATTGGACTATGACAGCGTCATTAGGCTGAGTTCTATTTCCTGATCGACATGTTTTCCACAGGCGTGCAAAATCAACGGACGGGGAAGGTCCATTAAGAATCATCCATACATCATCATCATCTTCTTCATGCATTTTCAGCTGTTTCGTATCAAGCCCAATAACGACGACACCGAGTGTCCTTCAACTTTAACTCGGCTTTGATAGACTGCAGCATAGGTGGATAAAAGGTCTAGATTGGGCTTATATTAAGTTTTTCGAGGCATGTATGACTTCAGTCGATTTCAATGAATGGTTTCTTCTTGGCGGAGGCGGCATGACATCGAAAATAAGCAGCTCGAAAGATGAAATAACAAGAAAACAAAAACAAGATCAGGAAGCTGAAATAATCACTCTCAACTTTAGATTGACGAAATCCTATTGTTGTGGCACTCTTGATTAAAATATTCCGTTATCAAGGGAAATGACTCAATCCCATAGTGCACCTTGCCCTCAAGTTCCCAAATGCACTTCAAGACAAATGACAAATTTGCACTTTAATTCGGCGATGATAACAAGGCGCTTTTATTGCACAATTGTTCTTTTTTTCCCCCTCAGCTGGTGGTTTTGCGGCTTGCTTGCTCAACCGACCGGCAGATATATCATCACTTTATACGAGTATTGTCACGAGCCGAGTGATCTCTTAAAACCATTGTCTCTGCTGGAAAATTTTACGATCGGGAATCGTGGCCTATTCAAATCGGCAACAACAACAACAAGCTATTTCTTCTTCTGTTTGGGTCCATTCTGGCGTGAATCCGGAACGAAGATGACATACTTTGTCTTCTTCTTCTGTTGACAGAAAACTCAAAATAGAGACGACTGAGTTGCCAAGAAATGAAATCAATGATCATCTACTTTAAGCTTGACAACAACAACATCGTCATCTTTTTAAAGCTCACATTCTTCTCAGGATTTCAGCTTCTGGGTCAAGAAACGTTCGTTAGAAAGAGGAAATAATCTTGACGAGTGTCAATCTTAGTTTTTCTTACGGTAGATTGGACGGGTTAATAAGTGTGTATGCAGGATAATTGTATGCTGGTTGTTTGCATAGAAAAAGTCCAATTAGGCAAAGCGCGGCCAATTAACGCATATCAAATGTAAGACAGCCGCGTATAAAATGCGCAAAAATGTTGCTCTAATGAAGGAAAAGGAACAATTTTCGTGAAAGTTTTTATTGTTTTAATTGTGCTGCAAAATAATCCTTTTTCTGTTGCTTGTCACGCAGATATTTTGTTGTTGTTGCGTGTATTGTTTCAAGGATGATGGCCAATATGAATTTCCTTGTGAAGAATAATAATAATCCCATTGTATTTCGTCTTATTCACATGACATTTCAGCTTTTGAATCAAGGAAATAGAACCATTTTCAGGGCTGATCATCAGAAACAACACCACTGTGCCAAAGATTATTTAAGCTCTTTTCCGCCTTTGGCAAAAGGAGTCGCGAAAAAAGTATAATTTAAAGGCGGTGAGAAAATTGATTTAACCCTCGAGATAATAATTCCTGTTTTGAAGGTGAGTTTGAATGGGACACTTTTAAGAACGCCCCTTAAAATCCTTTTGGAAGACAACAACGTATGTTTTCAAGGAAATGACTCTGGAATCGCTGTATAGTTTGACTCTAGGGTAATTATAAGAACCCTTATTAGATGACATTGCATAACTTGAAGAAAGTTTACTATTCTCTTCCCCTTTAAAATATACTTTAAGCAGGAAAATGGGCATATTATGCACGTACTCCAGTGTCGCAAAACTCACTTTATGGCATATTCCAAAGCACATCTTTCAAAAATACATAAAACGCCCACTGGAAAGTCAACACAAACCGTGTGTGTCGAATGGATGTATGTGCCCAAAAACTTCAATATTTCCAAGGTTATTTACACAAACCACTGTAGAATTCCTCAAGTCTTGTTGACTTATTAAATGGACACCCACTCCTTAACAAGCAAAAACGTGCGAGATTGGAGTGCAAAAAATTTAGCCGGCTGCAAAAGTGTTGCCAAAGTGTATTTGCTCATTCCCAGGAAAAATGTGTATATTTTAGGAGGTGTGAAATAGACCCCGGAACATTCCCAACTATGTTGGCAGTCTTCAAACATGATCCATATTGCCCTCCCATTTATTGCAGAAATCGTCATCTGTTTGCACAGCAGCGGAAGAGACAAATCGAAACGAATTCATTACAAAACCCACGTTGAATGTATTATTCTCTTCATAGATCATGATTCAAGTCGTTTTGTTTCATTCAGGAAGTCTCCTCCTCCGAATAATAATAAAACATCATTCTCAGTTGTCCCGTTTTGGGCCTTTTTTCAACAGAGCAAACAAAGCATTGTGTGCGTTTTTGTGGGATTTTGAAGGATCTTTTTCTTCTTCGTCATTCCGAGGATTAAAAGATGAACCAACAATCTTATGCAACGGTTATTAAATAAAGAAGAACTCCATTACTATTTGTTTATGCAAATCAGACTTCTTTGTCACATTTTACACGACCATGATGAACATTATTATTACTTTGTACGTGTAATTGGCGGTATTGTGCAAAAAAGTGCATGTCAAAATCACATTAACATTCACAGGTGCAGCTTTTACAATTTCTCCTCCAAATTGTCGCCGCCGTCTCCATTGCTCAATCCTTCTTCATTTCCTCCGACCTCTGCTCTGAATTCAGGGATGACATATTCCATTTCAAAGACTAATTATATACCTTCAAAGAGCATAAAGTAATTTTAGACGAACTGTCACCCCTGCACCTCGGCATATGTAGTAACATTATAGTGAGATGAGCAGAAGGATCTTGCTCATTATCATCTGAACTGCTCGTCAAAAACACAGGAAACACCCAAATGCAATAATTTATAAGGAGGAGAAATCCAGTCATTAATGAAGAAGCGCTCATTGTGTGTAATGAAGAAACTGAAACAATGCCTATAAAACTACTGCCGACTTCACCCAAAAATAGCAATTATTCTCGCCCATACAGACGCGGAGAATCCCACGCTAAGAACAATATTATTACGTCGTTCCAACACACTCACGTATGCTTGATTGCATTTTATACTTTTGGGTGGAAATTCTATCTTCAGCAGTCCCAACGAGAACGAGGTTAACGTTGATATTAACGAGGTTATTAGCGTTGTTATCGTCGGGTGTTTCGTAACAGCATCTGATGATGAATCGGGGGCTTCTTCTTTCTTCGTTCTTCTTTGGGGCCTTAATTTTAGGCTTTGTGCTCGGCTTTTTGTAGCACTCAACTATGATAAAAGTGGTGCTTACAGACATTGTGTTGTGTGCAGACACAAATAAACAAGAATGTAGCTACGCGTATTTTTATTCCATTTCAATGAGACAAAGAGATGCGCAGATATAATAACTGGATTGTTTGCTTGAACTCAATAATAATGGTTTGAGTGCGACCTCGAGAGAGGAAAAGAAGCATTTTCCTGCCTGTAAAAACTCTGCTGTCGACCTCATTTTCACCGTTTTAAAGCATTTTCTCCTCCTTCCGAAGATCATCATTTTGGAGCTCTTTCCGCTCCTCGGGAAAAAAGATACTTTACAAGAAAGGTAATTTGGAACATTATTATTATTCTAGCACGCAACAGACCCGACCTTCAGAGGACGATTTAAAGCCAGCAACACATTCGTTTATGTCCAGTGAATGCAACACACAAATTTAAACCACCACAGATTGCAATCTGAAAAGCGGAAAGTCATTCCAGCCGTTTATTTAGACAACACACTCGACGTGACCAATTTACTCCAAACTACAGTTAAATGTTTAAATAAACGCTTACATTTGAACTTCTCTTACAACCACAGTTGACCTCACAAAAGGTCAAGATCACACACATAAAATGCTGTAATATAATCACTGTGCATAGCTTTTAAAATAAGACGGTGTTGTCTTACACATATTTGACGAGATCTTGATTTAAGCAGACATTCCTTTGAACGGGAGACTTGTCAATCTCGCTGACCACAGACCGCATGTCACTCCTCTGTGTGTTTTTGAATTCTCCCGCCAAAATATTCTGCTCTACTTTCTCTCTCTACTTTTAAATTGCGTGCCACCGTCAAGAAAACTTCTTCATATTCTCGTGACAATAAAAAGCCCTTTTTATGTTTGTGACCCTTGCTCTCATTCCGGCTCATTCGTGCAAATATACAATGATGACGACGACTTATTACTACGCTAAATGTGACGGCTCCCAGTATATTACATGAGTTTAAAATGAGATTTAGCATGCTTCTCTCTTTGCTCTTCTTCTTAACGGAATTAAAGTAATTCACCATGCCTTTATATGCCAAATACGGAGCAGAGCCGAATTTAATATACGCACATCAAACAAGAACAAGCTTAACGTAACCCCAGCAGGGGATCCTTGACTATACACTACACTTTATAGTCTAAACTACAACTTTTCTCCCCCTGTATGTTGCAAACAGCTGTTGTGGATTCACAAGAAAACCACCCACCGCTGCAAGGCAAAGCATGATGATGCTAAAACCTTTTCTCTCTCGTCATCATCCAAGAAGACCCTTTAACAACGTTATTATCATCACCACCACAAGTGTCCTTCAATACGCTTAATAACCAGCCATGTAAGGTCATCTTAATACGAATTAAGGCACCACGTGTGTGTGTTTCCAAGTTAAAAGGGGTTTTAATTTCTCCCCTGGCCAGAGGCGGTTTTGACCCACATTTGGAATGTTTTCCAACCCTTCCTTTTCAGTGAAAGGAGAATGAAAGTGAGCTGAAGAAGAAGAAGAAACACTTTTTGCCTCCTTTTGTTCTTTGCATGAATTAGAAGAGAAGAGAGAGGCTAAATAAGAGCATCAACGAACCCCAGCTCGCTTTTTTGTGTTAATTCTCTTCTCTCTTCAGTCGGAGGAAGACCAATTTAAAGCAATTTTCTGGCCCTTTCTCAACTTCTTTTAATCTCTTCTCTCAAGATTGCCCTTAAACGCAAAGAAAGGGAAACAATTTTGGGCATGGACTATGCATGCAAAGGAGAAGCAGAACGGCAGTGAATATCAATTAATGCTGAAGTTGCGTAGTCTCATCTATTCGTTGTAATGGAGCCCTAATTGTTTTTCAGTGTCGCTCATGAATCATCACTAGGGACAGGAGGAGCGTCGTCTCTCCTCTAAAAGCCTCTATGGTTATTATTATGATTATTATTTTTCAGCAGCTTGCCAGCCTGAGTTTGTTCGTTCATCGTTTTCGTGCAAAAGGGCGGTAAGCGGCAATTAAAAATTTACCCTCCTCAGCTGCCAATGGATGCTGCTGCTGCTGAGTCTTCTTCGTCTCCTACCGTGGCAAAACCAAAGCGAAAAGCCTCCGGTGATGTAAGAAAAGAGGCTTCAAAAGTATCGCCGCCATGTTCGAGGAAGCTGAGATTTCTCCAGCAGGACCTTTTTTTCTTCTTCTTTCTTGTGGATGCGTTCATGGTTTTGAGAACGATGCACCCTCCTCCTCTAAAGATGAAGAAGCTAATGAAAGCGTGAAGGAATCTCTCTCGCGATTTTAAAGGCCAACTTGTGGTGGATTTGCAATGTCTAGGCGCGCAAGCACAAAAAGTGTTGTAATTAAAATGGGATCACGGACGAGAAGGGTAACTGATGCGTTCAATTATAACTGTGTTAAGTATAACAGAGCTATTGTTTCGAGAGGTGGTCATAAATTGAGGCCATTTCAAACACACACATTGTTTAAATAGAGCAT